>CM029539.1:26897336-27114836 GCA_017141395.1 Laodelphax striatellus
GTACTTAATAAGATCTACCTTCGTTTTGATAGACAATTTACAAGCCTTTTGGTAGAGTTGGTGCGTTTAAATTATTTTGTCCAGGCAATGTATTGCTTCTGATTCTTATGACATCAAAAAATTTCATAAGAATGTTCATAAGTTCATAAGAAATTGAAATTCTTATGAATGATATTTCCCAAAACTGTAAATTTCTTACAACATTGAACATTCTTTCAAAAATTAATGTAGAACATATAAATGCTTCACCAACATGAATAATATATGTACAGTTGAACCTCGATGGAACATATTCCATGATAAGACGATTTTTTTCAAATCCTCTTGAACCTTTGTTATCAGGTAAAAAAACCTTCAAAAATACCTCGATTAGACGAGTATTTCCTAAACCTTGAGATTCGCCTTATCGAGGTTCGCTATTATTAGTATTAAAAATATGATTTTTAAAGCTTCTTGTTGCATAACTCACATTTTTAAACTGTTTGTATTGAATTCTTAATAAATTTCAGAGCTAGAAGTTAACGGTTCGAAGAACGCTCAAAAGGATACTTTTACCACAGACTAGACGTCATACTGTCTTTATTTCTTGTGTGTGCTTCAACTCTTATTACAGAATTTTAAGCTCCAGCAGAAATAGAACTCAGTTTGGGTTCATAATCTTTCCCAATAAACCATCGCTTCACAGAAGGTTTCGTTGAGCAACTTCATGGAACTTTGTTGTTGTTGTTGCATGAACTACATGACATTCCAATTTCCAGAACTATTATAGCTCTGGAAACTACGTATGTCGTTTATTTGCATAAATAATCGCACATACGGTATCGTTGATGCTTGGACTGAAATTGACTTTGTACCACTAAAGTTTCCAGTTTGGGAACTTAAACAGTGTACTGACTTTTCAAAGTGAAACTACTTTATTGCAGTATAGCCTACTAAACTGCAGAATTGGAGGATATTTTTACACTAACTTGCTCAGGGAAACTTTTTAGCAGAGAATCTCAAGAAGGGGAAAATACGGGACTATAGACTAGGCCCGTATTCACTAAATATAACCAAGGACAATTAAAATGTAGTACTGTAGTAGTCAATCAATACTCTTTACCAATTAATACTAAGTAGTTAATTTGTCTATGGTATAACAAAACATATCCTTACTAAATAAGAAGACTTGATGTTGTCAAAATAACATATTAAATAAAACAACGAGATACTGTAGTTTCGGTTGTTACACCATTATTAATCTCTGGTAATCTAAAACCATACATTGCAGCAGAATTTATACTCATGACCGAGCGCTGTGATTGGGAGTTGAACGGCCTATCAAGGTAAACGCCTGCCATTGGCCCAGGTTAAAGCTCCTCCCACAATGGGCGGTTTCTACAAACGTCATAGCAAACCGCCCATTGTGGGTGGAGTTTATATCTAGGCCAATGGCAGGCGTTCACCTTGATAGGCCGTTCAACTCCCAATCACAGCGCTCGGTCACGAGTATAAATTATTCTGCTGCACTGTATTTTAGTTCTAGTATACCAGAGATTGATAATGGTGTAACAACAGAAACCGGTATTTCGTTGTTTTATTGAGTATGTGGTTTTGACAACTTCAATTAGTCTTTTTATTCAGTATGGATAACTACCACAATGTCACCTTCACTACTACACAGAAAGAAAACGTAACCTGATTCAAACTTTAAATCCACTCTTTAATCGGTTAAACACCGATTGGTAAAACTTGATTAAGACGAAAATATTTCCCCATTCACTGTCGAATCTGCTATCATTTTACTCTTATAAGTTATTAACAAGTATTTTATTCTAATTTCGTGAAAACATCCAATAAAGAGAAAAAATCCAATTATTTTGTAACGTAATCACAGATACTACTCCTCAAGATACAGTATTTTATTCGTGATTGATATTATACCTTGATATTATATAATAATGAATAATTTTATTAATGTAGACAACAGGTGGGACCTAATTTCGCCTCCTTCACACAATATAATAGTTTCAACACCATACAATTTGATGTTCTTAATATTGAAAATCTCAATTGACTCTTAGATTTCCTAGCTGTACGTGTTAAAGATTAAAGAAAAAAGTATAAGAAGCTGTAAAAATAACTTCACGCTCGATTTTAATCCAAATAATTAAGTCCACAATAGCTTATTAATAGCTAGCACAATGGAGCTTAATAATAGTTGGTTCGATTTACAAATGAGCAATTTAATACTCTCAAAAAACGTATACTTGTCAAATGTTACAACAGATTGTGTTCTCTGGCCATGACCAAAATAATAATGGTTGAAAAAAGAATGAACGGTAGAAGTGAGACTCTCATTTTTTGTTCAAATTGAGGCTGTCAGATTTTTCCCCGGTAGCTATAAAAACAGTGGAGTTGTTAGTTGGCAAAAATTTATGTGAGATCGTTTATTTGTTACACAATATATGAGACCAAGATACTAACTATATTTGAGTGACGTAGGGAAAAGATTTAGCAAGTTGAGAACCACGAAACTAATAGTGGAAACCCCGAAAACTAATTACAGCAAAGCAACGTTACAAATTGAAAATCAATACTAATCCTTCCAACATTTTTCCAACTGTCTTCTTCAGGCTATTTCTTCTGCAAGAATGAAAAACTAAGGCCTATTAGATGGATATGAACGAGTGTTTAAAGAACTTTTGAAAGATGTATGGCAAAAATGTTCCCTTAGCAGTAAAGGAAATACAAGTGTCGTAGGAAATATAAGTTTATGAATTGTTTGTGGAGTTTGAGATAGTGAATTAGTTGATATAGGCCTATATAGGTATTAATTTTAAACAACCGATGAAGATTGAATCTAATAATCAAAATCAAATTAAAACAGAATCAAATTTATTTGTAACAATACATAATGCATACTAATATAATAATATACAAACCTGATTAATTTACAAGAAAATAACATCACATTTTCATGAATTCTTTTTTAATAACTCAGTTCCAATTCAAAATGAAAATGCCTAGAAAGGTCTGTAAATTGAATTATGTTTATACCCCGTTCACTGAACTAGGCTGAGATTGGGGCACAGAACCCCTCTAATTGAATTGTTTTGTGTGTTCAAATCAGCAATCGTTAATTCCACTCCACTCAATCCATATTTCAATTCAACACAATTTTACGTTCATCACAATTCCATACCAACTCCATTCAACATTCAAATCCTTGAGGCCTAAGACTTATTAGATTTCTCACTATAGCCTATCTATTATTCTCAAATTCAAAGTTTCAATCTCAATCTACATAATTTTTATTTTAATGTAGATAACAATGTTATTAAGAACATTCAACACTTACATTTCAAACCCATTCAAATCCCCGAAACCTATCACATTACTCTGTTTAGGCTAACCTCGAATCTACTGTTATCAAATACATCGTATTAATCTCAACCTGAATGGAGTTGGATGGCTCAAACAACATACGTCAACATAGGAGGCCTCAACATACGCCTCTATATCCGTTGGAAACCGATTACCAGTCACGACTCACAAACAACATAAGTTCATACGGAATTCATTGATCCTCTATATCCGTCGATAACCGATTACAAGTCAAGATAATAATCAATGGACAGAACATGAATATCTGTCGAAAACCGATTATCTTCCGGGATAACAATCATTGGTCAGAGCATGACAGTCGAAAACCGTTTACCAGTTGGGATAATAATCAATGGTCAGAATGGCATTTGTGCAGAGAGTGAAACAGAGAAAGATGTAGAGAGAGAACGAGGAGGAGAAGAATGAGAAGACGAAGAACGAGGAGAAGGAGATTGAAAATGAGGAGAAGAAGAAGAAGGAAAAGAAGAAAAATAACGAGAAGAAGAAGAGGAGAAGAGAAGAAGAAGAGGAGAAGAAGAAGAAGGAAGAAGAAAAAAGGAGAAGAAGACGGAAGAAGAAAGGAGAAGAAGAAGGAAGAAGGAGGAGAAGAAGGAGAAGAAGAAGAATAATGAGAAAAAGATTGAAGAGGAGGTGGAGAAGGAGGAGAAGAAGAATAAGGAGGAGACAAAGGAGAAGGAGGAGAAGAAGGAGGAAAAGAAGGAGAAGGAGGACAAGAGGAAGGATAAGAAGAAGAAGAAGAAGATGATGAAGAGGAAGAAGAAGAAGAAGAAGAAGAAGAAGAAGGGGAGGAGCAGGAGAAGAAGAAGGAGATGAAGAAGGAGAAGTAGAAGAATGTGAAAAATATTGAAAATAAGGAGGAGAAGGAGAAGAAGATGGAGTTTGATAAAACAACAAACAACGTAAAACAACAACAACACCACCACCAACAACTACAATATACAACATACGTTCGATCACAGAATAACGATGGATATTCTATATCCTACAATAACAATGGATATATTCTGTAGTTCCTGTAAGGCTCGATTGATTGATCTTCTATATCGGTTGAAACCCGTTTACCAGTCGGGATAATGGTCAGGGTATGTAGGAGACGGGGGCTTAAAATACAAGCCGGAATTCCGTAGTAAAGGCAGGCGGGGGTGGTTCTACACGATTTGTCGCTACATTGTGGTTGACGCTCGACTCTCGAACCGCAGGGATTTGAGGATATCGGGCCGCAGTCAGCAGTTGACTGACAAGAACGCAAAGTGAGAGAAGCCGCCTCGTAGTGGCGGCATGACAGCTGAATGAAAACGGATCCCAGCCTGCTTTTGTGGATTGCTGGTTGCTGGATGGGAAATTTCCCTGGAGACAGCATTGCTGTCCTACTAGTGTGACTGCTTTCGACTGCTTTATGAAAGATACGCGCCAACTGTGAATATTTTGTCACACTCTATTGCTTTGTATGGATAGAATGAGGCTTAAACATCGAAAAATTTGAGGGTGTTTTGCTTCGTAGAAATTGGGGAAATTTTATTAAAAATGAGTACACAATTTAAGGAATCAATGAACGAATGTCTTGGGGGAGAATGCTTTCTGAATACGAATATTTGATGAATTCTTCTGCTTAGTACGTTATACAGCTCTGCTTTGTGTGAATAAGAATATGGTTTAAACATAGGATTAACTGAGGGTATTCTAGGTTTACTTCGATGAAATTGAGGATTTTTATTAAAAGTGAGAAAAAAATCAACAAAGGATGGAAACAATGAACAAATACCTTTGCAGAGATTAGGCCTACTCTCTGAATACAGATTTTTCAATATTATTGTGCTCACTATGAATATATAACTTCACTATTGCTTCGTATGAATAGAATGTGACTTCTAATAATAGGGAAAAACAAGGCTTATGATATTCTAGTTTTGGAAGTATACTTAAATCGTTGAATGTGAGTATTTGATAAAATCTTTTGCCAAGAATGAAGGAATTGATGATTTAACCTTGAAAAAAAAGGGGTATGATACTCTTGCTCATTGTTGTTGCTTTAAAAAATACAGGAATACATTTTTGAATCGATTTCCACTCAACAATTGAGTATAAATAATTTCTTTGTGAATTTAATTTTTAGATATGTAATTTCCCTTTGTATTCTTCAGAAATACACTGACTTCCCTGATAAGGTTTTTGCTTATTGCTCTTTGTGTAGGAGTGAAGGTGATAATGTGATTGTTATTTATATTTAATAAAGAGACTGGAAGTTGTCACATTTATTCAAAATATCAAGATTCTGGTGTCAGTTGTTACACCATTATCAATTTCTGGCCTCTCTCTATATTGTAAATGACCTCTATGTAACCCCTGTATTATAACCTCTCTATTATGAAATGATTATCATTCTCTGGTATATAAATCACTGGTTGTCCCTATAGCGACTGTTTAAAACTCCAAAAATCTTGATAGAAAGATCAAGAAATCGCTAGTATTCCAAGTGAAAGATGACAAAGTCACTGCACAAATCTTCGCGATTGACATTTATCTAATCAGCCAGTTTGTTAGGTCTGCTTGACGAATCGGAACACACGAATTAGTGAGTTGACTCACGAAGGCAGCCAGTCAAGTTGAGACACCTCACACTCACATCAAACGCATCTCGATTCAGTTCTCACGAACCGTCTTCATATGAGGAGCAGTTGAGGCAGACGGAACACGATGAAGGGTATCATGTTGAGAAGAGACTGTGCCTAAATAATACAGATGAAGACATCGTCTCATCAGAACCCGGTATATCCGTGCGCCTTCAAATTCCGAAGCGGCTTTCTGCATTACACCGCTGCTGCCTAGGGCACGGTGCAGAGGTTAATTCGAGTTAAATCTCACGGGAGTGAGGAATACAACATATATAAAGGGGAAAGCTAGGAAGGAAAAGGAGGAAAGGGGAAGGTGGAGGAGGTGCAGGAGGAATGAGGAAGCGAGGAAGGAAATAAGCCTCTTCGCCGGATGAACAGTTGTATGGTAACCGTTAAATCTTTGTCAAGCACAGTAATGTTGTCTCTCTCCCAGCTCTCAACCAGTAACAGTCAGCCATCAAGGCGATTACTGCAGTAGCGGCCTACTCAAGGCGAAGTTTACTTTGCTCTCAAGTACTCCTTCAGTTTTCAGCATAATGAACTTAGTATTGTTACTGTGCCACTCATTGCTACAACAATCATTCATTGTAATTGCTATTTCAAAAACAAACTAGATGTCTCACAGAAATATTGTTGTTCTCTTTCCTCTTCTTCTTCTCTTTCTACTTTTCCTTCTTCTTTTCCTTCTTCCTCTTCTTCTTCTTCCTCTTCTTCTTCTTCTTCTTCTTCTTCTTCTTCTTCTTCTTCTTCTTCTTCTTTCTTCTTCTTCTTCTTCTTCTTCCTCTTCTTCTTCTTCTTCTTCTTCTTCTTCTTCTTCTTCTTCTTCTTCTTCTTTTCTTCTTCTTCTTCTTCTCCTCTTCTTCCTCCTCTTTTTCTTATTCTTCTTCTTCTTCGTCTTCTTCTGTTTCATATTCTTCTTTCTTCACGCCTAATCTTCTTTTCTAATCTATTATATCTTCCACTCTCTCCTAAATAGTTCTAGATTAAAATCTAGAATAGATAGATAATTGGCTGGACTTCACGATTCCAGTAGACGTTCAGGTTACTGGAGCAGGTTACCTGCCTGGTAGCCTGCCCCTGCGTCACACGACAAAAAAGAATGTAATACTTTGAATGTAATTTTATTTAGAATGTAATTTGTAATTAGTAAAATGTCAATAAGCCGCTTTACTAACATTCATGTGCATGTTTCACCCCACTACGCCAGCATTCTTCATTAGGCTAGGCGTACACCGGTTAGTCAAGACAAGACAAGACGAGATTAGTCACGTTTAGTCACAGTACTTCACATAGTTGCTTATGAAGCAACACACACCGATTAGTCATTGCATCGGTGTGTGCTGCTTCATAAGCAGCTATGTGAATTATTGTGACTAAACGTGACTAATGTCGTCTTGTCTTGTCTTGACTAACCGGTGTACGCCTAGCCTTAGACTATAATAATTGTAATAGGCTGTAATAATAATCTACTTCATAACAACAAAGACCATGAAATGCCAAATGAAATTGCAATGTCAATGCTATGGAACGAATAAAGTAATAACTAGACAAAAATGATTTGACAGTAATGAAAGGAACTGTATTTCAAATATGACGTGGTCGGTGGGTGGGGGTGGGGGTGGATTTGGTGCTAGCATTTGCTTCCGGTGTTGGTTTTCTGAATATGAATAATATGCGTTGCATGTTTGCTGTGCTGATTGTAAACTGATGGAGATCGCAGGCAGCAGTCGTGTTTCTCTCATAAACTGACAGCTCACGACATCCGTTTCAACTCTCTCTCCCTCTCTCTTTTCGCCTCTTTTTCCTCTCTCCTTTCATCGTCCTTCCACACCACTTCCTCAGCCAGGAAAATTCAAACAACGCTTTGAACAAATTATTATTATTATTTTCACTCGCTTTCCAGTTCAAGTTCATCGAATAAAGTTCAATGTTTTATTGGCCAGGTTCAATGTCTCGTTACAAAGCTTACAGCTTTGACCTTCCGGTTGAAATTATGTTATCGGAGTTTTCTTAGTCTTGTCTCACGATATGGTACGGGCTTCTTTGTCTTGTCTTACGGGTTTTCTTCGGTATTATTATTGCAAAATTATTATTGTGTCACTCATATACTGTTGAATCCACCTGAATGAATGTAGAATGCTTGGATGTAAATTTTATGGGTGCCAGTATCCCTGTTTAATGACGTTTGAATTACAAACTAAGAAACGTATGGTAAGGAGGAGGAACGTATTAGGAAAAAGAGGGAAATGCAGAAATTTGGAAAGAATGGTATGAGAGGGAATGAGGAGGAGAAGAATACGAAAACGAAGAGAAACGGAAACTTGGGAAGTAAAAGTATGCGAAGGAAGGAAGAGGAGGAGGGAACGAGAAAGAAGGTGGAATGAGAAAATTGAATTAATATTGATGCTTGAAATAGAAGAAAAAGGAGAAGAAGAGGAAGAAAAAGAGAAAGGAGGGAAGAAGAAGGAGACGAAGAAGAAGAAGAAGAAGAAGAAGAAGAAGAAGAAGAAGAAGAAGAAGAAGAAGAAGACGAAGAAGCTGGCGTGATCTTGTTTACCGATCAGAAGACAGTAGTGGGCTAAACGATTGTATAAGAGAAGTTGGGGAGTGGGGTTTGATTCTGCTAAAACATGGCAAGAAAGAGGATGGGAGAAAAAGACTAAGAGTGAGAGTAACAGAGGAAGGGGAAAAGAGGTGGAGAGAGAGAGAGAGACAGATGGACTTGAGAAAGAGAGAGACAAAACGAAAGTGTAAGGAATTGAGAAAGGGATGGAAAGAGAGATTGAAATAGGGAAAGAGAAAGAGAGAGAAAAGAAAACAATAGAGAAAGAGGTAATGAGAGAGAAAGAGAAGAGAGAGAGAAAGAGGCAGAGAGATACGAGAGATAGGAAAGAATGTTAAGAGAGCGTGACCTACAGATTGAGAAGAGCAGTATACTCGTTGAACTAAGTGGTAACATCGCGTCAATACAAGACATTTACGGCCAGCTTCCACCTCTCCAAAATAGATTGAAAGGCAAGCTGTGGCTGGGGGGTGAGTTGGCTGGGGGGTGAGTTGTTTCCTCAGCGTAAAACCTTGACCCTTTCCATCAGATTGCTGCCTCCCCCCTCCTCCCCACCACTTCAAGTACTGCTTCCTTGTCTATTAACATCCGGCTGAAGGTATCGGGTTCGAGACCCCCTTATAATACAAATCGAATATCTATGAAATATTCTATGTTTTGTAGGAAAATGAGAGGGTATTTTAATTTCTGACTTTTAAAAAAAGTGAGAGGGAATGTCGAATCAAGAGGGTAAATTCAGAGTATGGGGGAGATAGGGAACATTTTAAAAGAAACAGATAGAAATATTGTCAAACCATTACTGAGGTTAGTCAAACCACTAAATCACTATTAGCTGTTTGACAATATTTTTTCTGTTTCTTTTAACCACATTATCACATCACATACAAAATATTTTTGAAAACATTATTGTTATTGAACTCTTCAGCTCCTGTATTATTGTTATTGACTGAGATGGATAAATTCAGGAGATTTTCTCCATATATTGTTTTATAATTTTCAAATTTTTGCCAAATGCTAATAGAAATTTTTCAAGAGAATGGAAAGACGTAGAAACGCAATTATTCAACATTGAAGCCATTAATGCATTGATATGCTCGAAAGTTGAGCTACAAAAGCCGAAACCTCAGATTAGGCCTATTGCAGAAGCAGATAATAATCTGCTGTGTTTTTTAGTTATCTGTGTCATTATTATCTGTCAGCTTCGTTCCAAAATTCATGAATGGTTGTTGATTATAATATTATATATTTTGAAAGTAAAGGTAAATTACTTGTATGCATCGAAAAAAGATTCTGTCAACCAATCAGTGTTATTCCATACTGACTACACAGGCCATGCACAGGAATTGAGAGATGAAATTGACGACATGTTGACTCGAAACTGTTCATGAATAGCCTAATTACATAATTTAACAGCGATTTATAGTAGGCTACCAGTGAAATTCATTACTGCATTCCCTCGTACAAACCTAAACTATAGTTCGAATAAAACTAGTTGTCCCTTGGCCTGGTGCTCAAGAACCACTCACTAGAAACGTTTTTGTCAGAAAGTCCGATGTTCGAACAGCTGACCATTTGATTCAATGGGCATCATCATAGCCTCCTCTAATACATGGCCGCGGCCTTCAATGTGACAACGTCGCAATCCCCACTGCTCACCGTCCGACCGATAGACTCAACCAGATAACTGTGTCATAAAGTTCTTGGTTTTGTTATTCTAATTAGATTGCCTATCAATCTGATCGGAGCAAACAATACTGTGACGGGAAGAAACATAATATTCTTTAAAGTTTCTAAAACATGAACTGATTAAGAATGTAAGTATAGTTTTGGCAGGTTGAGAAATATCATTATTAGCAACACCAAAAGTTTTGTAATCAAGAGTTTCCTTTATGAATCTGATCAATTTGAAGAGCTTTTTATCACCTTCGAGATCTTTCACAATGTATTTTAAAAATTACTATTCTCATTATTGTTATTTAAGTATCTAGAATGAGGTATGAGTAATATTGCATTATAGCATTTAACTGATTGCATGTATATAAAAAGCTGTCAAAACTGTCATTATTGTATTGCTATTTTAGATTTTCTATAATCTGATGAATTATTTTCCTTATATGCACAAGAGTTTTGTTTGGAATTAATCCTCCATTAATAGTATAGTCACAGATCTTATCCTCTTCTCTAGTCGTTTCAATCTTCCTCTTCTTCCTTCATCAATAATTAAGTCTTCTTTCTTGCATCATTGAATCAAATGGTCAGCTGTTCGGACATCGGACTTTCTGACAAAAACGTTTCTAGTGAGTGGTTCTTGAGCACCAGGCCAAGAGACAACTAGTTTTATTCGAACTATAATTCAGGTCATACATATACTTCATCGAATCTTGGAGCTCTATTTATGACGACTGTAGCACACCAAAAAATCATGTTGTAATTGATTTTCCGGACCACTATTGATAAACGACAAGTTGCACGAAAACCAAATTAAGTTTAACCGCTGTTAAATTATGTCATCTAACAAACAAATGCAACAAGAACCAATAAACGGATCTGACTTCAATGCAATGACGTCATTTAACAGCGGTCAAATTAAATTGAATCCTCGTGCAAATGGCGAAAAGAATTAAAGAACCAGGTCGAGCCACAATATTAATAAAATTACATTGACACTTTGCACATTGACTCACATAACCGATTTTAATATTATACTCAGGGGGACTTGATTAATTTGTGTAGGTCATATTCAAATGTGTATTTGTATTGGTGTATAATTGTGTATATATGTGCATTTTGTCCATTATTGTTTTGTATCTTTATGGCAAATAAATTTGATTTGATTTGAGGTACAAGTCACCCACACACAATCCAGACTATTATAACACAGACTATGTATAATTATTCTATTCTCTGTCCTACTATTCTCTGTCTACTGATCACTCACTCTTAATTTGTATTCTATTCTGTTCTATCCCTCAGTCTCTTGGTGAGCTCTAATGGCGCCTACTTAACAGTGTCAACCGCAGGTCGCTCAATTAGTGCGAAACAGTGTCTGAATTTAAATGCAGTGCCCTGCATTTCCCAGCTAAAGATAACATCTGGTCCGACGCAGCTCGTGTGCTTGGGTTACCATGAATGTCTCCGAATCACACGTGGGTAGGTCCATGACCTTTCCCAGAAGGCTATAACTAAATTTCAATTAATTATAACATAATTTGTACATGAACTTGTACTCTGAGATGAGAGTGACTTCGTTGTCATAGAATTGATTGTCTTGTGAGTATTTAGTTGAAGTGAATCCATTATTGTCAGATGACAATGAAAGACACAGAAGTTTTCAAACTTTGGAGGGTTCCAAGGTCTTCTAGGGTTCAATTTTCTACTGTAAAAATTGTACTTTTATTTTTCATTTTTTATTTTGCATTGTGAAATGCAATAGGTCTTTTAAACCTTGCATATAAATAAAAATCAATCAATCAATTTTACAGGAAACTATACTTCTTATTATGAAAAGTATTCTATAATTGGATAATTCAGAGTTTTTGTTATAAAGAAGTATTCTTCAAGAACCTCTGTGATACTATTTAATGATTATTTGTTATATCTTTGTCTATTGAATGTTTTTCCTCTCTTCAAAATAACGTTCAAGATAAATAATCAGAAAGACAACAAACAACAAAAAAGTTCTATAATATGATATAATATCAATAAGTCTATAATTTATTCAATCAACGAGATAATTCTACATGATTAAACATAATCTGAAAGAACAAACATGAAAATTATGAGCCACCATTGCTAATGACGTTTGTTCGAACCGCCCACTATGGGAGTGGCTTGTCTGAGCCAATGGCAGTTGGCTATTCGTATACGATGAATATACTTTGCACAAGGAATAATAATAACAGAGGAATATTATGATAAATAATAACCTTTGCACATGATTGCTGGAATGTATCGAGGACATGTATGGAATATATGAATGTATGGAGGACATTTTTGCGATTTTATTCTTCAATTAAGAATTGTAATTGTGTGAGTTTCATTTGGTTTAATTGAAATTATTACCCGTCGCGAAGCGTGGTATACTTATTTGGTCGATGTATACCCGGCGATGACCAAATAAGCATACTACGCTTCGCCACTAATTATTACATATTCTTTTTTATAATTATGTTCAGTGCTTTCATAATCGCCCGATTCACTACCCTACCTGTTATTACTGATGCACTCGTTAAAGATAGGGTGTACGTTATCCTCAATGATTAAAAAAGAAAGAGGAAATTTCTAGTAGACAACTATTGATTTGTAAGTTTCGAAATTTGAGTCGACTACTAACCTGAGGCAGCCGTCGACTGGTCCTGGGAAAGTGAACACGAGCAGGCACGTTGCTGAGGATGCTGTTGAGAGGGGGCGGTGAGGAGGAGGATGAGGAGGACGCGGAGGAGGCAGAAGAGGAGGAGGAGGAGGAGGATGAGGAGGAGGTGTGCTGCAGCTGATAGAGAGCTGCGTCGTAGAGTGTCAGGTGCAGTCCGAAGAATAGTGTCAGCAATGCAGCAGTCAGCAATACGGCAGCCAACCTAGGCCTCAGTCCATCTGGGCTCACCACCATCACTGAAAAACACAGGTAAAATAAATTAATATCAACGAATAAAAAGATACAGAAACTTAGAAAGAGTATAAATAAACAGTATGTGATACAGAGTGTCCCACAAAGGTTGTTGCAGTCGTTAATCATTGTCTGAACCTGATAATTGTTTCCAACAAAAAATTACCAGTAGAGATGGGTCCTAACGATTCAGGAATCACGTACTACCTCTTTAAACTCGAAAAATGATGGTTATCATCGTATATTGACAAATCTCGATAATCACTTATTCTCAGTCTTAATCACAATTCTTATTTATCTACAATGAAGAAGTATACGGGGAAACCCCAAAAATCACTTCCCAATCAACACACTAATACAATTAACAAAAATGAAGAATGAAATCAGAGAAAGAACAAAACAGTAGGCAAATAACTCTTATAACTTATAACTAACATCAGTTACAACAATAAATCACTCGAATAACTCACCCAATAACTCATTCACTCACTCAATAACTCATTAGTGGACAAATAACTCACCAGTGGATAGCCAACTATCATCAAGTTCAACTACTGCAGCCACAAACATAACTAACTGACAGATTTCGCTCTAATAAAAGTACGCTAGTTTGGTGGACTACGCCAATAGAATTCCGGAAAGCGGTGACATCCTGTACGTCACAAAGGTATTCTCTATTGAATTCCCCCCCTTTCCCCCTTACCAACCACCATTCCCCCCCTCCTCCCGGGGAGGAGACCACTCGCAATTACCAACTAGGGAACGAATCCGAACAATATAGATCTCATTAAGCTAGTGCTCCTCACAAAAGGCACAGCGAGGAAAAAGATACAGGCGCGTAATCGAATTTGCTGTCGGGAGTTCGTTTATCTCTCAACTAGAGAGAGCGCTGCCGCTGTTCTAGCCGCCGGAATTAGACGATTTGAATAATTTCGAATTAGAAAAAACGGAAATAGAGGAATGGAAAGAGGAATGCTACGGAGGCGGGCGGTGAATTGAGGAGATCGTTGTCATCTTCTTCTTAACGAACGCAAGTCAAGTAATGTTCTTTTTTTGAGTTGGAGTGATGTGTTGTGGGAGGGGGGTTAGGTAATGATAGTCTCTGACAAAACTGGAAAGTTGACATCAAGTCTATTGGCAGCTTGTGAGGAATGATCGCATTGCAGATAGTTTTCAGGAAATATAGCAGGATCCTTTTAACTTGTCAGAAAACATATGTTTCGACGAGCAATATCACAATACTTAACCTACAAATGCTGAATCTCGCAGATTATTGAAAAGGTATTTTAAAAAGTTATTCTTTGAAAGGTCTTCTAAAGACTTTTAAGCCTTTTGATTATTGTGTCGAAATCACTGTTTAATTATTACCGAAACAGCTGATTTCTGACAAGTTAAAAGGATCGTGCTATACAGTATTTAGAAAGAGATTCCAATCTTATATAAATATGACGAAATAAAATAAAAATAAAATTTCAGGAAATAAAACGATGTCCTCCATTCGAATAAATAAAAATTATTGAAATGAATTGATGATATCTGAGTACAAATACTTTCTCCCACTCAACTTTACGTATAGAAGACGTCTTATGAAAACGTCCACAGTTGTTCTTAAAATATATGTTATGGAATTGGAATTTTGCTGAATTTGAAAATGAGATTGAGATTGATAAGACAACCGAATACTTTGTAAATCGTTTAGGAGAATATATTGCTACTCATTCTACAACTGAAAAGGTAGCTCATAAACACAGACCTCTTAAACCTTGGATTTCAATGGGACTTATAAATTGTATTAGAAAAAGAGACAAAATTTATAAAAAAGTAGTTAAGTACCCTAATGATATTAAACTGAAAAATGATTACATATGTTATAGAAATATACTTAGCTCGTTGATTAAACAAACTAAGATAAGTTACTATAGTAATAAGCTTAATATTAGTAAAGGTAATTCTAGGAAAACTTGGGAGTGCATAAAGGAAATGCTGAATTGCAAGTCGGAAAAGATGGAAATAAAAGTTGACCCTGCCACTCTGAACAAATTTTTTTCAAAAGTTGGTGAAACCTATGCAGGGCGCATAAACTCTACTTCTAATGAAACTTTTCCTGCATTTATTGAGCGTCCCAAGAGTGTCATTTCAAGTTTGTATCTCTATCCGACAGATGAACAGGAAATTATAAATACTATTAAATGCCTTAAAAATAATTCAGCACCAGGAGTCGATGGAATAAGTTCCCAAATTTTAAAATATATCTCTCATTATATATCTAAACCGTTAGCAAAAATAATAAACAAGTGTTTGAAACAGGATATTTCCCAAAGTGTTTCAAAATTGCTAGAATAAAAGCACTTTATAAAGCTGGAGACAGATACAAACCGGAAAACTATAGACCCATAAGTTTACTCAGCAACTTTTCTAAAATAATGGAGAAAATAATTAAATACAGACTAATCAGCTTCATGGAAAGGATACAATTAATAGATGATAATCAGTATGGATTTCAATCTAAAAAATGTACTAGGGACGCCATGTTGAGCATTTTCAATAAAGTTAACGAGAATTTTAATAATAATAACAAAACTCTAACAATCTGTCTAGATTTAGCCAAGGCCTTCGATACCGTTCCGCATAACAAACTTCTTGAAAAACTTGAATATTATGGTATACGCGGCATTCCGCTAGGTCTTTTCAAGAGCTATTTAGAGGATAGAATTCAAGTTATGGAAAACAGCGTTGAAAAACTTTCTGTTTTTGGTCTGCCCCAAGGAACGGTACTATCGCCAATTCTCTATCTGATCTATGTTAATGATATTTTCAAATTAAGTAGCAAAAATTGTTCAATAGTTTCATTTGTGGATGACACCGCAATCACAGTATACAGCGGCACTTGGGAGACTACTTATAGGTACGCTGAAGTTGCTCTGCAAAAGCTGGAAACGCTGGTTTAATCACAACCTTTTAACGCTAAATGTTGCTAAAACTAAATATTTAGCTTTTTCTCCAGACTTGAAAGGTCAGCCTCCTAACACTGTGGTGTTGAAAATTCATGAAGAGACATGCGATTTTGCTAATAAAAATAGTCATGTATGCAATTGTAATACTCTGGAAAAGGCCACATCGATGAAATACTTAGTAATAGTTGACCAACATCTCAAATGGAAATCTCATATTGAATATCTAACTACTAGACTGAAATATCTGATTTTTCACTTTTACAAATTCAATAGGATTAGAAACTTAGAAGTCATCCGCCTAATATATCATTCCTATGCTGATCCCTGTTTCAATACTGCATTGAAGTCTGGGTGGCGCCACGAACACCCCAATGAATAAGTTATTCACGCTTCAGAAACACATCATCAGAGCTGCATTAGGTAGACCTAGGCTTTATTCTAGTAAATTAATTTTTGAAGAACTGGATGTATTAACTATTAGGCAGTTATTTGTGAAGAGAATTGTGACTTATTCTTGCGCTAATAAAAATCAATTTATGAGCAGGCAAATCACTTATAATATAAGACCTTTAAGCAATAGCATTCATATTCCGCTCTATCATAAAAAAATATGCAGACATCAAACCCAATATATAAGCAGCAAACTAATGAATATAATCCCCATCCAGTTCATACATAATAAAATCACCTATAAACTTAGTATAGAATTAATTGATTGGGTTAGAAATAACTTTTATTTTAAGATTGGTAGCTTAATGTAATATATTTCTTATTGGTCTTGTATATTCCATATTCCATATAATCTTTTTATGTAGATATAGATATTGTTAAATTTATTGTTGAGCAATACTATTTATCGTTAAGCAATATTATAAACAAAGAAATATGTACATCAGCGCACAAGCCTAGCTTTGCTGATGTATGCAGGTAGTATTAAGAGTAATTTATTGTTAATATTATATGTGTATTATTAATTAGAAAATGTATTGTTGAATATTGTATTGTTTTATTGTTGTGTGAAATAAATTGATTGATTGATTGATGTGATGTGATTGATGTCCTTGTCAAGTGCGTGTGTGATAATGTATTATTCAAACATCAAAACACGATTGTTGTTGTTGTTGTTCTTCTTCTCCTTCCTCCTCCTCCTCTCCTCCTCATCCTCTCCTTCTCCTTCCATCTCCTCCTCCTCCTCCTTCTTCACTATTCCTCTTCAGTCCTCCTCCTCCTCCTCATCCATCCTCTTCTTCTCCTCCTATTTCGTCTTCTTCTTCTCCTCCTATTTCGTCGTCGTCTTCTTTCTTCTTCTTCTTCTTCTTCTTCTTCTTCTTCTTCTTCTTCTTCTTCTTCTTCTTCTTCTTCTTCTTCTTCTTCTTCTTCTTCTTCTTCTTCTTCTTCTTCTTCTTCTTCTTCCCTCCTCCTCCTCCTCCTCCTCCACCCTCCCTCCTCCCTCCTCTCCTCCTCCCTCCTCCTTATCCTTCTTCCTTCTTCTTCTTCAGTCTTCTTCTTCTTCTTCTTCTTCTCCTTCTTCGCCTTCTTCTTCTTCTTCTTCTTCTTCTTCTTCTTCTTCTTCTTCTTCTTCTTCTTCTTCTTCTTCTTCTTTTCTTCTTCTTCTTCTTTCGTTTTCTTCCAGTGTGCATCCATGCAATCGGCGCCGTTTTTCTGTTCTTTTCGGTATAAAGGTTACTGGAGGGTGTTGGCCGGCGGGCGGCGATTAGCTTCCAATGCTCGCTCGCTCGTACACCGGGAGCCGAGAAAGCCGGTCAAACGAAATTGATACGGCCAACAATCGATTTTTAAAGGTCGTTCGCACTACCTTCTCTTTTCCGCTTCTCACTCATCCCATCTACGTTTTATTCTTCTATATTCCATCTTCTCTCATTATTCTTCCTTGACCCCTTGGCTTCTTCTTCTCCTCTCCTTTCTTCTTCTTCTTCTTCTTCTTCTTCTTCTTCTTCTTCTTCTTCTTCTTCTTCTTCTTCTTCTTCTTCTTCTTCTTCTTCTTCTTCTTCTTCTTCTTCTTCTTCTTCTTCTTCTTCTTCTTCTTCTTCTCTCTTCTTCTTCTTCTTCTTCTTCTTCTTCTTCTTCTTCTTTCTCTTCTCCTTCTTCCTCCTTTTTCTCCTCCTTCCTCCTCCTCCTCCTCCTCCTCCTCCTTCTATCTATCTCTTATTCTATCTCTCTCTTCTAACCCTCTCTTCTATCTCTGTGTCTTCTATCTCTCTTTTCTAGCTCTCTTTTCTAACTTTCTTTCTTCTCCTTTCCCTTCTCGCTTCACCCTTCCATCTTTCTGTTCCTATATTTCATACTCTATTCTTTCCCTTCTTCCTTGGCTACCAGCTTCCTCCTCCTACCTTCACCCCTTCTCCCTTCTTTCCAACAAAATTTATATGATAAAAATGAAGCAACCTGGTCATCAATCTCCATTACAATTGATTACCAAATAACTTCGGTCATTCTCCCATCTGATATTTATCGATTCTTTCAACTTGAAGGATCTATCTCTTTTATGATTGTTTTTTCTTTGTTAAAGACCAAGAAAGCAAGAAGGTTTTCTTGGAGATGAGAAAGAGTAATAGAAAGATAATATTAATCGATTGACTAATCGATTTTTTTCAATTCGAATGACCACTTGTATTTATTTGAACTTATTAGTTGAATTTCTGTTGATGTTGTAGAACTCATAATGATAAAATACTTGACAATTTCAAACAGTATTTTCTTTTATATTTTATTTATTCAGTAATCTACAAATGTCACTAAACGTAAATGGAACGTCCAACAAACTCATGCAAACTATGTTATTTTTCCAATTTGTGAAAAAAGTTCAAATCTATTCATACTGATTTCAATATAAAAAATAGATACACAAAAGTGAACAAGAAATCTAGTTGTGAGAGTTGATATTATTATCCTCTATTAATTCAATTCCACTTCCTTTTGCAGGTTACAAGGGAATAATTCATCATTCGTGAAACTTCGAATATTATTCCACTCGTTCTGAATGAACGGTGACGCTATTCATGAGAAAATATTCAACTTTCAACTTTTCCCCCCGGTAAGTTTGTCTAGCATCATTCAGGTGTGAGTGGTGAGGGGGGGGAGGGGGTTGAAAACTCAAATCGACGCCATATCTAATGAAATCAGTCAACACGTTATCAGTAATCCATTTGAAGCAGCGGCGCTTCTTTGATGTGCGAGTGAGACAGCGTCGCGACGCGTTTGATGAAAGGTCGTTGATTCGATATCGCGCGTACGTTTCCGCTTTTCCGGGGGAAAATTCAATTCTCACTTTCCGTGAAAATTCGCGAGAAGCGCGTAAATTAGATAACTTTATCAGTGACGCGGACATGAATGTGTGTTTGCTGTTGTATAGATAGAAAGAGAGAGAAAGATAGAGAGAGAGATATAGGAGGAGAGAGTTTCAGTAAGCAATTGAAAGGAAGAAGTTTATCGCTTTTGACTTGTACGAATTTGATTCGCGACTCACAAATTCATCTGGGAAACGTTGATTCTCTATCGTTGGCTAAAGTCTGACACCAAACTTTGAAGTTTTTGAATCACTGTCTCCACAAAATCTCTCCTCTCACACATTCAATATTTTTAAACATCATAAATTTGAATATTTTCAGATGTCGCTGTTGCAGTGTATGATTTGAGATGACAATCAAGAATATGGACATTGGTATAATTTAATCGCTTTAACACAAAAACAAAATAAAAAACCTGAAAAAATCAAGCGTTTTTGCTTGAATTTGAATTTTTGGCTTAAGGATTTTGTTACGAAATTTCAAGCAAAAAAGTATCGGCAAAGCTGTCAGTAACAATTTGAATGAATTGAGTAATTGAATGATACTTTTATGTTAGTTTAGAGCGGTTATCATATGAAGTAACATATGCAATCCATGTTTAACAAAGTGATAATATAATAAAATATTAAGGAATGTTGAATGAATAAATTTTATTTTTTGAAATGCCGAGAAAGCTTGAAAACTAACATCAAACACTGACAAAATGGCGAAAAAAGGTGAAGGAAGTCATGCCACCAAACTCAACAAGCCGTCTGATTGGCTAATGCGTTGAACAGTCGCCATTCTACGATTTCAACCAATCAGAAGCCAGCTGTACGAAAACGTCACATGACATCCTACAGCTCATCTGACGTTTACAAGCTGCTATCTTCTGATTGGTCGAATTTCAAAATGGCTTCTGTTCAGCTCGTTGGCCAATCAGACGGCTTTTCAAGTTTTTGTAGGAGAATTTCTTCAAACGAAAAATTTTCTTGACCAATCAAATTAACAATTATAATAATTTTAATTTTAATCCTACATGTATCATATTGAATGAAAGACTTATGCTACAATGCTGTCACTCCCACTTTTCTTATTGCTTGGCGTTCTCAGCAATAATCACAAATTCAAATTGCTTAATTTGATTCACAATCAATAAATTGAGCTATGTCTCGTTTTATCTCGTAATTAATTATAATAATAATGATAGATTCTATTCCCTTTGTTGCAATCTTGAAAATCAGTCATTTTGCAACGGTAAGAGTCATATTCATGATCCAAATGTGAATATAAGGCTAGGCGTACACCGGTTAGTCAAGACAAGACAAGACAAGATTAGTCACGTTTAGTCACAGTACTTCACATAGTTGCTTATGAAGCAACACACACCGATTAGTCATTGCATCGGTGTGTGCTGCTTCATAAGCAACTATGTGAATTACTGTGACTAAACGTGACTAATCTCGTCTTATCTTGTCTTGACTAACCGGTGTACGCCTAGCCTAATACATTGCTAAGTCATTAAAAGATTTTGCATGAATGTATCGCTATTACGATTCTCAACAAGTAAAACGGTAATTTCAAATTTGTAAATTTGAGGTTGTAATGGGTAGCATGAAGATCAAGATTGATCGCTAAACTTCAGGATATTTTTCCTTCAGCACGTGTACCTACCCCGTCAAGTATATCTGTATACAAGTTTGTCTTATAAATCTCTTCTTGTGAATAACGTCTATGCAGACTGAGAGAAAATTTTGACGAAAGCTGTCGCACAAGTTTTAAGAAAGTTTCAAATGATCTCCTTAGCATAACAATGGGGCTTGAGCGAGCATTTTCCGTCGACAGGTGATTTGGAATATATTTTCGAGAGGATCGCCAAAGTTGGTGAGCTGAAGATGAGAAACTTGCAGGGAGCACGTGGAGATTGGGGATGATTGAGGGTGGGAGAGGGAGGAGAAGAGGATGGAAAAGGAGGAGGGGATGAGGAGGGAGAGAAGAAGGAGTAAAAGGAGGAGGAGGACAAGGTGGTGTAGAAGGAGGAGGATTAGGAGAAGGAGGAAGAGAAAGAGGAGAATTAGGAGAAGAAGAAGGTGGAGGAAAATGAGGAGGAGAAGGAGGAGGATCAGGAAAAGGAGGAGTAGGAGGAGTAGAAGGAGAAAGAGAGGAAGGTAAGGAGGAGAAGGGAGGGGATATCCTAGAGAAGACCAGTATGAGAAGTTTGGGTGTCTGAACAAACTATAAGAACAAAAACTTTTAGAGATAAGAAATGTGGAGGGGGCTATAGGGAAGAAGATGGGGAGGGGGAAAATGTAAGCATAACTATAGTGGGCTTACATAGTTAGCCCACATATATAGTGACCTGTATAACCATATACTGTATATGGTTATACAGGTGGGCACATAGGTGGGATATATAAAATATGTACAATATATGTGCGATTGATTGATGCACAAGTGAAAAGTTACCTCAACAATTTTTTAATAAAATTTTCTATTCACTGTGAAATCAAGGTACCTATTGTAAAATAATTCAATAATAATCATTTCAACTTTGTGACCAATCAGTTATTAATCTAATTCAAATCATCATGATTTTAGGATAAAAACAACAAGCTCAGCCCAAAACTGTTCATCTCCCGAATTTAAAAAAATAATGTTGTACAGAGTTAGCTTAATTTTCTCTTCACTTCAAAACAAATAGAAATACAGTACTTATTTAATTTACAGCATCACTAGATTCTGGATTCTAGTATTTATAGGTTTACTTAGTAAACCTATTACAATATTAATAATCTAATGAGCATTACTGGATTCTAGTATAAATTGTAGTACACCTTTTACAATATTCATACTCTCAAATCATCTTTATTCCACAATAACACAATTTAACACATTCGTTCCACATAATCAAACTTAAATTATTCACATACAAACTGAAATTATTTTCTTCTTAGTACTAACTTTAAAAAAAATTCATACAAAACTTACTATACTTAAACATAGAACACTCTCATGATCTTATATTCACGATTTCTCGATGATCAATATTTATGATCGCTGGAATCAGAATATAATTATTATATTATTGCTTTTCAATACCACCACAATGGCAAACACTTCAAACAAGTGAAATTCAAGGGAACTTCGAACCAGTTCCAGTCAGACATCAAAGCGGGATTGTTTACTGCTATAATACAACAACTGAATCGGTAATTCACCGTGAAATACTTGATGATACACCATTGAGTATAATAGTTCTCGTGCCTTATGACCGAGATCTCTGTATAATCTCGTATGCCTGATGTGTTCGAAGCTTCTTCTGACCTATATTCGGCGAATGTCTTCCAAGCCTAATGAGACGTAGTGAGTATATGGATGCTCGGCGAGCTTGCGGAATTGTCTCTGTGAAGTCTCTCTATATCTGTATACACAATACACATTTCTACAGCCATATACATAATAGCAACAGAACAGCATTAAAACAAGCCATCAACAACAACAATAACACCAACCTAAAACAGTGGCGGCGCTTTGAAATTTCCCTCACGATCTGCATAACTATTGCCGCGTTTTGAATGCTGTTTCAGCGTTGAATAGAATAATTCCGTTGCTGGTTATAATATTTTTGTTATCATTTATTTCATTTTATTCGCGGACGGGATAGAATTTTGTCACTTCTCGCTGGTATAATGTCATTTGCAACTCTATTCATGTTAAGTACAGTAGTATGTAGTACTAGTCGATTCAAAATTGAACAGGATTTTCTTTGCGGATATAACCTGAATTTGGACTGTTTGTATAAATTGGAAGAGGAACTCTTTTGGGCATAAGCCTGTTGTACTTTTCTTTGTAAATGATTGAATAATAGATGGATTGATTGATGAGAATGTTCCATTTTCCATATAGTATCCTTAATATTCAGGTTTGCTCAGCGAAACGTGAAATTTTTAAAAACCACTACAGAGGATTAGAAAAAATGCACTTTCAAAGATCAAGGGTAAAATCATAAAAAAACTACTAACCATTAAGTCTTCTGAGGAAAAATTTCAATTCCTGAAGACCTTGAAATCCAATTATTGAATATCGTTTAGATGATAAACATTCGATCGTAATTCAAGACCTTGAATTCCTATTCTAGAATATCCTCAGATGATGACCATACGATTGTAATTCAAGACCTTGAACTCCAATTCATGAATATCCTTGCAAGATAACCATTCGATCATAATTCAAGACCTTGAATACAAATCCTTGAATATCCTTTACATGATGACCATTCAAACGTATGCATGCCTAGGAGCTTAGGGTGAGATTTTGCAAGTGGGATGAAGTCATTTCTATACTAGAAGTTATCTTAATACACGGAATAACAGATATTCAGAACTATAGAATATTTCATCCATAGTTATTCTGTGATTTCAGCAATAACAGAACACCACTATAAATATTGCACTATCCACTCAACATTTTCTGTACTCCAGAAGAATTCCAAATCACTTCTTCTACCTCTTCTTCTTCTCACATCTTCTTTTTTCTTCTTCTTCTTCTTCTTCTTCTTCTTCTTCTTCTTCTTCTTCTTCTTCTTCTTCTTCCTTCTTCTTCTTTCTTCTTCTTCTTCTTCTTCTTCTTCTTCTTCTTCTTCTTCTTCTTCTTCTTCTTCTTCTTCTTCTTCTTCTTCTTCTTCTTTCTTTCTTCTTTCTTTCTTCTTCTTCTTCTTCTTTCTTCTTTCTTCTTCTTCTTCTTCTTCTTCTTCTCTTCTCCTCTTCTTCTTTTTCTTCTTCTTCTTCTCTTCTTTCTTCTTCTTCTTCTTCTTCCTCTTCTTCTTCTTCTTCTTCTTCTTCTTCTTCTTTTTCTTCTAATCTCCAGGTGATTACGATTAATTTGCACCAATCGCAAAGCTCCGATTTCAAGAGCTGCAGAAGATGTGAGCCAGCTGATTGGCTGATGGTGAGTGGAGTGCGCGCGCTCCAACTTGAGAGAGGAGCTTTAGCCAAAGAATTCCGATGAATCAAACGAGTCGTTCTCACAAAAAGTTGCAAATGATCTGCTTAGCATAACAAGGAGTCTTGGGTTCGGCTGCACTGCTTCGGAGCAGGTGATGATCAGAAAAGCTCTTCAAGTTGGAAAAAATTCTCTTCTCACTCAAGTTGCTCGGCCACCTCCAGAGAGATCCGATTTTGAAAAAAAAATGGGTGAAAAAGGGTGATCGGAAGGTGTAGAGATCGGATAGGCTAGTGAAAAGAAAAGGAAGGAAGAAGGAAGAAGAAGAAGAAGAAGAAGAAGAGAAGAAAGGAAGAAGAAGAAGAAGGAGGAGAAGAAGAAGAAGAAGAAGAAGAAGAAGAAGAGAAGAAGAAGAAGAAGAGGAGAAGAAGAACAAGAAGGATAAGAAGAAGAAGAAGAGGGAAGATTGAGGAAAGGATTAGTGTGGAATGCACTCTTGAAACAAAAAAGAGTGCTTTCAATTTGCTCCGGTCTGAAATTTTTCCCTTTCTTCCCCCTTTGTGTCGCTCCCACTTTGTAGCATCGCTGTTTTTCTCTCAATCCTTTCTAGATTTTCTCTAGGACAAGGAGAAGAGGGAGAGAGAGGACTGGAAAAAAGGTATATGAAACAGGAAAAGGAGAAATAGAAGAGAGATATACAACTGAGAGATGTACAACTCAGACAAAAAAAGAAATAAAAGAGATATTTTCCAGGAAAAGTAGAAGAGAGTAGATATGTACAAATAAGGCAAAAAAGAGATGTGCTCTAGGACGGAGTTGGAAGAAAGAGGTACAAACTAGAAAAAAGGTATAAATGGAAGCGATAAACACTGGGAGAAAAAGGAATGAAAGGGATACATGACTAGAGAAAGAGAAATAGATATACGCTAGGAGGAAGAAAAGAGAAAGAAAACAGTCACGCACAGCTATTCTCACTGAGTCCGCAGTATGAACAAACATTTTTCATGCTTAATTTCTAGGGAGAAGTCTAGCCGCATCGTTTTTTGGACTCCAATTACTACTATTTATGTTCTTCGCAGGGGTCTCCAGCTGACTTTTCGCATTAGCAGTCCGTTCCTCGTTAACACTGTATTCAGTTGCCTGCCTGCCCCTGTGTGCAAAGTAAAGGTAAAGAAACAAATAAATTCTGATAAGTGAGAAAGCATTGAACCCAGAAAAAGTTACGAGCCACACGAAAAATTCGACGAAAATGTCCTTGACACTTGTTTTTGTTTGTTATTCTTTTTTCTCTCCAGGTGATAATTACAACATTTTTTTCAATTCTCTTGTCTCTAGTCTGTAATAATGAAATGCTCTGATGTTTCCCAATTTTTTACCCTTCAATAATAGGAATTTTTTCAAGACAATAAACTGTTTCAAGTTTCTACTTGCATTTCACAATGTTAAAAATACATAAAGTTAATTAAAACGTATTAATGAACAATGTACTAATAATCAAATACTGGAAACTCGAAATTGAGCTTAGAAATAATTTTAATTCAACTTTTCTGAAGATAGAATCATCCTCCTCAACCTCTCAGTAATGTTCCCAAACTTTTATTTCATTTCACTTGTTTCCTATGTTTCCATTCCCTCTTCTTATCCTTGTTTCTTCTTCTTCATCATCCTCTTCTTCTTCTTCTTTATTCTTCTGTCTTGTTTCGTTCGTTCAGTGAAACAATAATGAATGAGAAGACGTGAACACAAATCTCTCTTCTTGGAACTCTTCTAGCTTCTTCTTCTCTTCTTCTTCTTCTTCTTCTTCTTCTCCCAACCTCTCTCTCTTCTAGTCGTCTGATCTACTTTTCTCTCTAAAGTCCTTTTTCTCACTCTAAACCCTATACAGTTAAGTAGGTCTCAGCTCAGTCAGATACAGTACTTTCACGTACCCTTCCTTTCAATCCTAGAACATGATTTGCCTCTCTAGTAAGTTCTTTATCATTCTTCTCAATTTCTCTCTCTCTCTCTGTTTCTCTCCACATCTCTTTCTCATCATCTTTCTTTCCCTCTCTCATTTTCACCTATCATAATATAGGATTTAAGATTGTTTCGTAATTTATTCTCGTTATTTATATCCATTATATTATATAATAAATTATGAATTATTTATAATTCGTAATATAGCCTACTAGAATGAATTGAATAATTTTATCTTATCTCACTCATTCTTTTTCTATACCTCTATTTTTCTCTGTCTCACTTACTCTTCCTCTACATCGCTCTTCTCCTCACTCTCTCTCTCTTTCAATCACTTTTTCTCCTTATCTCTCTTTCTCTGTTTCTCTGTATATCTCTCTTTTCCTCTGTCTCACTCACTCTTTCTCAATTTTTTTTTCCTCTCTCTAACTAAATTCTCCTCTGTCTTACTCAATCACTCTCTTTCTTCATATCTCTCTCGCCCCTTCTCCTACTTTCTCTTCCTCTAGCTCACTCAATCTCTCTCACACTCACTCTCTCTTTCTGTTTGACTTACTCTCTCTCTCTTGCTCTTCCCCTAAGCGGCTCCAATCGCAGATCGCGTCTATTTGCGTTCCCCAGTCTTGGAATTACAATTCCGCTCAGAACTTACGGTCGTCCATTTTACATTGCGCTCTCAGTTGTTTCTAGGTCGCGTCTCAACAAGAACTAGTTGAAGTTGAAATAGTCAATAGTCTGTCTAGTGCTGGTTAGTTCTCTGAAGAAACTGATTGGAATAATAACAGAGTTGTGAACTTCGTCATGTAACCGACTGCAAAACAAACACTGATAAAATTAATCATCCATCCCTTGCATCAAACAATTCTTGTGAATTGTTTAATTGGAGTCATCATTCTATTTAATTCTAGGATGGCAAGGGAAACATTTTCTCTCTTTTTTTCAGAAAAAATTAAGTCTTTTCTCAATGAGAATAGAAACAAAAAGTATACGATATAAACGATATTATTTTATTTTCATTGAGCTCACAACTCACTTCAACTACTATTAATAGCCTTATTTGCATTAGTAGGTATCAAGACAAGACGAGATTAGACAGTTTACATAGCTTATGAAAGCACACCGATGCAATGACTAATCGGTGTGTGTTGCTTCATAAGCAACTATGTGAATTACTGTGACTAAACGTGTCTAATCTTGTCTTGTCTTGACTAGCCGGTGTACGCCTAGCCTTAGAGGTAGAGTTGCTGGCATACTAAAAAGAAGTTAATGAAGTATTTGCTACCATATACTCTTCTCTTTCATGTAAGTACTTCTACATTGAGGGAGTTATTTACCAAGATAGTGAGTACTTGCTCTCTAAACAATATCACTAATGAAGACCAGGCTTATGTTATAACGCAAATATTACAGTTTCACAATTGATGCCAAAACAGCTGTCTGCTTGAAACGCTTTTTCAACCCCGTTGCATAATGGGTAATAGGATCATTATGCAACGTGTTGAATGTTATAAAACAGTTTTTAGACCAATCAGTATCGAGTATTGAAATCAGCACTGTATCGAAAAACTTAAATGAAACTAGAAACAGCTGATTCGATGAAACCGCTGTCGCTGTAGCTCAATACCTAATTATTGAGCTGTTGTAATGTATTATACTTATTTGGTCCTATCCTATAGGAAATATACCCAACGATGACCAAAAGTATACCATACTAGTTGTAATGTAAGAAACTCATATAGTGACTCTAGGAGTAGGAGATAGTGTAGTCACTATGATCAAACAATACCACAAACGCTATCTATTGAGCAAAAAAGAAGACAAGTAGGCTGGTACTGAACTATCAGTTGATGCTCGACTCCCATTGGCCAGCTCCACCGTGTTAAAAGTGGGAGTGACAGGTCTCGGTCTCGTCCAATCACAGAGCTCCAACGTAGCGTACAAGTTTTTCAGCCATTTTGTTCTGAGAAGCTGTCATTTTGTTTTGAAAGGCTGCTATTTTCTAAGCCAATATTACGAACCAGTGCAGTTTTCGATGAACTATTCAAATCATTTGATTAATTTCAATAATCACCGTTTAAAGTAGAATAATTTCTTTACAAAAAATGTTACCCATGGGAAGAATATCAAGAAATATACATAAATTTTTAATATCATCTACTGAGTTGAAATTTCTTCTATGTTTAGTTTTAAAACTAAGTAGTATGTTAAGCCCCTAGTTTCTGTGCTCTAGTTCTAATGCTCCAGCTCTGTGCTTCTAGTTTTTATTCTCGGTGATAACAACATTATTATTATTATTATCTATCATTAATTTAATCATTCATTCCATCATCCAATCACTTACTGAGCCTAATACCCAGAAATGTTCCTATTTCATTTTACACTAACAGTCCAAATCCAGGTTATCATACCTTCACACTAATTACTTATTCCCATTTCGAAAACAGAAGCCGAACAATTTTTGAATTTGAAATCGTTCATATTAAAGTTCCAAACAATAACTCTTTCTTCAATAATTTCCAATTCCATCATCCTTTATTTATCAAAATGTTATAGTATATTTTTGTATTATTCAAAGAATATATAATTCTGCCAAAACTTCAGACTGATGATCAGAGTATTCTGTAGGCTAGCCTGAGCAAAAAAATATTGGTTGAAGGTTAGAGAACTGAAAGCAGAAAAACTGATCGCTTAGAAGATAATCGACTGAAGAAAGAAAGATGCAATTTTAAGATGGTATTAGAGCCGCTGTAGAAGCTGAAGGGCAGTGCAAAGATAATAGACCTGGGGCCTGTGGGAATTCTCATCTTCAAGAAATTGAATGAGGGCTAAACTATACGATCTGATGGATCTCATTTTTGCACTCATTATTATCGTCTTATTCTAGCTATAATTCCTAATAGGTCTTATCACATTATTTACAGTTTTTGAAGGCTTTTCACTAAGACTATACAAAATAGGAAAACATGTAGCAGGATTAATTTATAGAGTCAGAAAACAGCTGATTTTGGAAATCAGTAAACAGTGATTTTATAGAGACCCTTTTATAAAGACCTTTAAAGAATTACTTTTTAAAAGACCTTTTCAATAATCTGCGAGATTCAGCATTTGTAGTTAAGTATTGTGATACTCGAAACAAAATCAGCTATTTTTTGACTCTATAAATTAATCCTGCTATAGTTTAAAATAGTTTGAAATCGTGAATATTCAATACAATTAATTTATTATTGGATATAAAATTTCAACCACACTAGTGAATTATCCACTTGTTCATCATATTTATGATCTAAATAGTGATAATTTATTCTAATAAATTAATTAACTAGGGAATAGTTCTCCTATCTTGAAGCAGAAAAGAGTGAGTCTCTCCTATTTCCAGCGAAAAACCTCCATAAAACTACACTAAACAAAAATATGATTAGTTATTGATAGATAGGTTATCATAATTAAATTAATCTGGTAGAAATTTTTTTGGGATATTATTTCTTGACGTTACTGATGACCGTAGAGTACGATGGCAAAGAAATAATATCTTCCTATCTAGTATCTATCTACCAAGCGAGAAATTAAATGAATATACCTATAATAATATTGTTACACAATGTTTCTCGTGAATATCCTGATAATTGAGAGCATCAAAACATGTAACGGTGCAACGTGTAGGATGTTTCCATGATTGTATTCGATGGTGTTGTTACAATGGATGTAAAAATGTTTTGCTTAGATATTTTCCCATTTCATCCTCACATGTTAAAAAAACATATCCCAACTCACGTTTTGCATATTGTATTACATATTTGCATTGAAAATAGCCTCAGGTTTGAACCTCCCGTTTACTCGTACGTGTATCCAATTAATTTAATCCTATGACGTCAACGTTATACAGTACCAACATTGAACAGTATTACGTTATTGTAGTCCTTCCAGGAAGGGAATATATGTATGCTTATAGCGTGATTTATTTATGAACAACTTGCTAAGCATGAATAGGGATTGATAAGCGATCACCCACTCACTCATTTCATTCACACAAGGTATTAATTGAACCTGTAGAATAGTATACCAGGTAAAATGTGAATGTATAATGTGATTGTTACAAATTTTCGAACAATGTTGATGTTTGAACATGTAGAAGAATGTTTTGTTGGTGAAAACCGTTCAAATGGAGATTCCGTTCTCTTTGGATGTCCAATTTAGAACAAATCGGTCTTTTCTAAAGAACTTTAGAAACAAATCAGTCTACTTTTGGGGCCGTATAATGGCGATTCATTTTCTGAGATTCAATCTCAGAAAATTCAATAAAGAAAATTTTACGAAAGGACCGTTCATGAATCTCTTAGTGGGATCTTGCATAGGCGAGATCTTCTTCTTCCTCTTCTTCCTCTTCTCAGGTATGTCAAAAACATAGAAAATGACTAAACATCTTCATCTCTTAACGGAAATGAAATATTGAAGAAGAAGAAGAGGAAGAAGGAGAAGAAGAAGAAGAAAAAGAAGAAGAGAGATGTAGGAAGGAGTAGAAGGGGAAGAAGAAGTGGAAGGGGAAAAGAGAGAAGAAGGAGAATATTAAGGTCATTCAACTAACAATCACAGCGCTCGATCACTAGTTTAATATTATTATTATATGATTCTTCTGCTGTTTAATTTTAGTTTACCAGAGATTGATAATGAGGTAACAGAAGAGACCAGTATTTCGATATTTGAAAACAAATGTGGTTATGACAACTTCGTGTCTTTTTATTCAATTCTGAAACATTCACAGATCTTTTTATGCGAGACTATCGTGATTCAACTATTTCATGAAAGTTTTGATCGTGCATTTTTATTAATATAACAGCAATGAACTTGGTACACTCTGAGTCCGGTTCATTACACTATTATAATAGGGACGAAGTTGAATGGTAGTTTTATGAACTCATTTGCCATTCTATTCAGGGCAAGAAACTTTCCAACTTCAATACAGTTATGTATTATTCAAGAACTTTCAGTCGCGCTGTTTCACATCAAAAGAGATCGAGCTATGACAGCATTGAAGGGTTTATTTGAACATGGAAGTATTCAAGGGTTTATTTACACAGGATTTGAACATGGAAATATTCAAGAGCTATTTTTCAAGCAGACAAGGTTGTGAAAGCATGATTCTGGCGTGCCGTTCAGTCATAGAATGTTGGGTACTTGATCCGTCAGTCGACACGGAACTAACACGGAACTGACACGGATTGGTCACGGAATTGACACGATATTCTGCGATAATTGTTTAGCAAAAACATCATGATTTGTATTCGTCTGCTACGCTATAGTCCGATTCACGTCAAGAAGTCAGCATTGTTTATATGAGGAGCATTGATGCCAAGTTTCATTGAGAGAGAAAGAGAAAACTGCACCAAACCTGTTTGTTGAGCACTGTGCGACAATGCACAGTGCGGCAACTATGCACGGTGAGAATAGGATAGAGACATCAGCAACTGCCTTGTGCTGAGCAAGGATAGCAAACTCCCATCTAAGCAATGCTGACTTCTTGAAGTGAATCGCACTATAGATCGGACGAATATTGTCAACGACATTGGTAAGTTTTCAAATAAATAAGAAAAAACCTGAATCCCAGATGAAAATATACAGTGCTGGAACGCCCATTCACATGTAGTACTGCTTTATATTTTTCAAAAATAAAATTGGATTTACATTCAGAATTTTCAAACTAGATTAATATGACTAACAAATTCGTTTTTGCTCTTTCACTGTCTAGAAAGGCATTCATTAGTATTCAGAAATTTAATATTTCATGACAGAATTGCTGATGATTTCTAATTCGCTTTTGAAAATATTCTGGGAATGGAATCTCATAATTGAATTAATCCTCAAGTGGACTTGTATCGTAGATTTATGAATTATTTATTACTACTTGACTTAGTCACGATTTAGATGTAGTAACAAAAATAATGTTTGAGAGATGAGACCATCAAGCTAAAAACTGTGAAAGAGTACGATTGAAAGAAATATTACAGGAAAACTCTTTCTTGTAAACGTATTATTTGAATACCGTTAATTCATTTGAATTGTTTTTTCAACATTGTTTGAAATAGAGACCCGCCAATAAACCTACGAGGCAGGACCCTCATTTGTATTCATATTATAAATGAAAATTTGATTTGTAGAAAACTTTGGAAAAAATACATTTAAAGAATATACGACAGTGGACAGTGATACATTTAAACACAGTGAGCAGTTTAAACAGTACGTTCTTATAATATGTACTGTTTTAACTGTTCACTGTTTCAAACTGTTAAACTGTACGGTTCACTGTTTTAAACTCAGAAGTGGTAAAATATCTGGCAAACTCTTTAAACCAATCTTCTGTCGATTTGTACAACTCATACGCATTATATTTTTGATGATAATGAATACTGAGTTGCAAAGGTATAAAAAGCTACCGACTTTATGTACTGTATTTCCTGAAAAAAAGAAGGTGATTTAGTTCAGTACTGTTATTTTGTACTTCGTTATTAGCATTTTAGTAGTTTATCTCATGAGTGATAATGTGGCAAGTGAGTTTATCTCCATTTTGAAATTATCATTATTCAAATCGAAGTGAATAATTATTTATTTTGGCAAAGAACAAGATGGTTACAATATTTATTGTAAGAGATATGAAGATACAAACTGGGCACACACCGATGCAATGACTAATCGGTGTGTTGATAAGCAACTATGTGAAGTACTGTGACTGTGACTCGGTGTACGCCTAGCCTAATAGAATGAAGTGATGTAATTTTATACAAAATATATACAATATAATACAAAATAAATTGTAATATATAAAATATAAAACAAAATAATAGAATATACAAAATAATACTATAAATAAAACGAATAATACTCGCCAAATTGTTGGTAAAATGTGTTTGCAAGCAAGAGAACATATACAGAGAAGAGAATAGAAGCATCTCACCATCTCTGAACCACATGACTAGAATGCATGACGATTGCGATAACCACATGCAATCCACCTCCTAAAGTATCCAATTTCATTAAGCTGTACTCTTGATTAGTTGTGCTTGAGGATTCAAGTTGAAGCTACCACCAACAAGAACGCATCCATCCAATTAACGGGCCTATCTAATCAAGCAAGCAGCAGTGAACAATGCAACCCTTGAGATGTGAGAAGCTGTTATTAAAATAGTCTCGAGAGTTCAATTATTCAATATATTAAAAGCAATGGCGAACAAGAAGTGATTATGTTTTAGCAGGGAATCCATCTTCAGAAAACAATGCTCTGATAGGCTACCAGTTTCTTAGGAAATTTTCCTGGTTCCATAGAAATGATGGCGATTTCTTAGAAACGATGCCAGTTTTCCAGCAATGTCTTAATAAGATGTTGTTTGATGATGTTAAGTTCAAAAGACGTGTCTGCCTTCTCTGAATTCAGAAAGAGGTAGAGAGCAGTCTTGATAATATCTACCAACTACACAACTCCCTTCAGACATCTCGCCATCTCTGCATCTCTATATACATACCTACATAGTCTATCTATATTCTATCTACTCGGGAGCCTCTTGTCTGCCCTGCACAATCATAATAAACAGCTAGATGCGTTTGAGAATGGCAGTAACAATAAATAATACCGAACTCTGTCTTTAATAAAGGCTGAACAAGCTGAAAGCAACGCTGCTAGCTGTTATTTCTCCAAGATATTCGCAGCCTCGTTCTGCTAGAGAGCTCTCGAGAAGTGAAGCGGGAACAACTCGGATCGAATAGTTTCCACCCTAAGAGATTATCTTGTAATAGAGTTGATTCAATGATGCCCGGTTTTTCAGTCGTTCAATGAACTTATTGAATCAATAACTTTTTTGCATTTGAAAACACATGGTTATTGATTCAATAGTGCTATTGGATCCATAAACTGTCTATTGAGCGACTGAAAAACCGGGCATGAGAGAGATATTTGGAGGTATTCTCTTTATAATTTTATCCTTTTTCTACACAATGAAATATTGATAATATTTGGTAAATATTGGTAATATTGAATAAAAATATATATTTTCTAGAATAAGATAGAGAAGAGAAATTGATTTCTTCACGATGATTTACAACAACGAAATTAAGAAAGTCTTGTAAAAAATCAAGTGTCTTGTTAATCTGATTTCTTCTACAGAACTCTTTCGTCTTGTTTTTTCTTTCATTTAAAAAATATTACAAGTTATTGATGACTATCAACTATTATCATTATAATTTATTCATTTGCTATTTATTACATACCAATTCTTTACTATATTTTATATTATTCGATGTACAAACATAGCCATTTTTATCAGGATATCATTTGAGATCCGGTTTCGTAAGTGAATTGAATCTAATGAATCGGCTCCTTATCTGAATACGTTCAATCTTTATTCACTCATTTGTATTATATCACCTTCATTCTCATTTGAAATCCAGTTTTATGAAAATTTCTATAAGTCCTGTAAAAGTCGTACACACACTAGAAGTTGATAGCACGGCCTAATATGGTATAAACTTGAATGTCTAGTGTGTGTTAGCCTGTTTCCTGTTCTACAAGGCTTATAGAATTTTATGAACAAGGCCCTTATTATCAGAACGAACCTAGAAACACTGTAGTTGAGGCGTAAATCATCCTTTTGGCTGGTAAGTAATAAACTTGAATTACAACCAGCTCTTTACACTTCGAGTAGAATAAATATCTCAAAGGACAGAGAATTATTCAGATGGTAAGTAGCCTCCGATGTTTTATTGGAATAACTTCTCGTTAGTCGAGAAATATTTTCTCTCGCCATTCAGATTTATCCAGCCGAGAGAGGGAAATAATTTCAGTTGGGCTTTCACACTAACAGGGAAATGTGTGAAAATTTTGCCGAGAGAACTCTCGCCCTTAAACCGATATTGCAGTATTTATTGTTTAATTCCATTCTGCAAATTATAAAAAGAGTCATTTTTACAAAAAAGAATAATTTTCTAACAAAGTGCATTGATCTTATAATAAATTGACTTACCACCGAACATTACCTACTATCTTAGTATACTGCCAATAGTATTCATTAAGATAATTGAAGTATCCCTGTTTTTATAATAACTGTATCATCATGTATCTTATATAATAATATTATACTAATTATCTTATATGATAAGAACTTGATAAAGCTAATTCATCTTCAAAAAAAATAAATGCCATGCTTGAAAAATTACCATTCTTTGAATATGATAAATAACCACTTGATGAATGAGAGTTGAAATAATTAGTTGATAAATTTAATATGATAATATTATTGATGATGATTGAGTTAAATTGATAGATTGAAATTGATAGTTGATCACCCACTCTAAAAATTATTGTCATTGCTGATGAGTCACCCACTGCATGCCATTTGATTTAACTTGAAAATTTCTCATTTTCCAAATTCAATTTGAAGTCAATTTTAAAGTGTGTGAACGGTATAATTGTGTAGCTGCTGGCACATTTTTATCACAAAATATATTGAACAAAATGAATAGTGGCAACTTATTATAATAAAAAAGACAGCATTAGAAAAAACATGTTCTCTTATAAAACAAAAAATCGTTCCCAATTCTTTAGAGAATGCAAAAAACCATCATTTTTATCAAGAGGATTGCAACGTAAGGTGTTCGATGCCACTTTTTCCCAGAGACCCATTTTCCACACTAGAATGATATGCTTTCTGAAACGCTAACAATATGAAGGTGGAATACGCTCTCATCTCATCAAATGTCCCATAATAACAGTTCCACAAAATGAGCCCCGTACCATTGATGTTTGAAAAACCTCGTTCAGCAGTCGTATAACAACCAGTAGCAGTCTTAGGTAAGCCTAAGGCTTCTATAGCATGTTATTTTCCAACGATAGTAACCTTTACAATGTTACATGTTGGGTTGATCTGCGATATGATCCACAGTAAGATAACCTTGCAATTATTATGTTTGGAAGTAGGTCTTATGATTGTTATAGCAGTATTCACGCCCCACTTTCTGAAAAATATACTGGTATAGGTTTTTCTACAAGACGTTTTAGATATTTTCGTTGAAGAAGTAGAACTGAAGAGATTTTAGTTTAATCTGATGAGCTCTCATTTTTTTCTCTCAAAATCATAACCGGCTAAAAGATAACCTATTATTTATTTAGAATTATCAGAAGTAGTACTGAAGTTTAGTTACTCAACTAAAATCAGTAATGATTCTAGTTTGATCTGATGAGCTCTCGTTTTTTTTTTCTCAAAATCAAAACCGGCTACATGAAAACCTATTATTTATTTAGAATTATCAGGATAAATTTCTGTAATCGGCCATGTTTTGTCCTGAGGATGAAAATCCTAATTAGATTAAAATAGCATCCATGAAAACATCAATGGCCAAGGTAATAATACCTATGGAGTAATCCACTTTTACAAGTGAACCAAATATTTCATTTCATTCATGGGAAGATGATAATACTCATGAAAAGAGTAATCCACTCCTGTAAATGAACCAAATATTTTATTTCACAACAGTGAAGTTGGAATTCAAACCCGCGGTCACGTGTAGGCAGTAATTTATCCAGTTGCGCAGCATTGTTTCCATCAGATAAGTGACGATAATATTAATACAGTTGAATAAATTGCAGAGCAATTATCCAGTTGGCTTCAGGAGGCTTCAGTTTGTTAATCTTCGTTCATGCATTAATAGGATGCTATGGCGGAACTTGAGCCAAACTTAATCGGCTATCCGCCAAAGCTGTTCGTTATGCATTCTATTTGCTCCGCCGCCGCAAATCCACTCCAATTCAATCCGCAGCTTATCCAATAAATGAACTGATTCATCCGTGACATTCATTCATGAATGAAGAGTGAGAAGCTTTGTTCAATATTCGGCTGACCAAAAACGTATTTGATAATACCATAGGGAAGCGATTCGTCTAATCTGTTATTTGTGATAATACGTGTAAGGCTAGGAAAAGAAAGAGGAAGAGGAAGAGGAAGAGGAAGAAGAAGAGGTAGAGGAAGAGGAAGAGGAGTTGGAAGAGGAAGAGGAAGATGAAGAGATTGAAGGAAGACAGGTAAAAGAGAGAGTGAAAGAGGAGAAAAAACTACCTTACCACATGTACAGAACACTACATCGTAGTAGAAGGAAACTAGACCGGCGAAGAAAGAATTTGAACCGGTGATCAAGTCTAGCGCAAAGAATTCAAAGAGAAACTCTCTATATATCGGCGAGACCCTTCTTCGTAAAGGGCCTCCGCTGAAGTATCCCTAAGGGAAAGCGCGCTATCTGTTGACAGCCCTTTGGACTGCTGATAGGGGGTGCGGGGTTTGTGGGGTAAGGGGGTTGGGGACACATCCGGGAAGGAATTTGAGCTAGGCACTCCACTAACAGCTTTTAAAGGGCCCACTATCGCTTTTGAAAAAGAAATATTATTAGACCTGGCACTGTGCTCTCTTATTCCCAGCATGTATTGGAATGTTCTGTTCAGGAAATAGGTATAGTAGGCGTTGAAACGATTGAATGATTCCTTCCTGGTATTATGTTATGTTATACGTAACATATGTATCATATACATAATGTTATTATGTTAAGCGAGCGATAAGACACTCATTTTACACGATAAGACATTAATTATCACCCCAACACTTATGATTACAGAGTCCAAGTAAACCAGTTTGTGAAACCATATCTATTTACTACAAAGGTGTTATTCAAATAATTCGTTGTTCACTATTTATTTTGATACTACTACTACTACTACACAAAAAGACTATTCATTTTTTGGATATCAATATTCAAAATGCGTTTACATTTTTTTCAAAATAAATTGCGATTATAGAACAATCCAATGTGAAACGATGCTTGATCGCCCGAATTTCGAACAAATTCAAGAATCTTTGAAACCTATACAACTTTATACTGGCTACGTACAAGAAGATGATAATATGTTCTCTTATAAATTTTAAATGTTACATATAAATTATTTCTCAATAAATGTAAAGTAAGACTCACGTTCTCATTTAAGATGGATTCTGGATTGAAGTCCTTGAAGTCACTCACCTGAAAGTAGGAAACGAGAATCAATTATTTATGTCAATTGAAATCAATTACATTATTTAGTGTATCCATTGTTATTTATTTATAAATGTTATATTTGTATATTTAATATATTTTACATTGTATATAATATTATATTGCACACAATATAATATTATATTGTATATATTTAGTGTATAAATTATTTTTTTAGTTTCTCCATTGATCAATGGAACTTCCCATGGAATTTTTCCGTGAATGTATCAATGATAAAAATTAATTATACCAATGTTGATAACTAATTCTTATCAGGTAAGATCTGGCTAGTTGAGATACCCCTGCATTGGACATGAACTATTACAATTAGGCAAAATTTCATGGGGATGACTTGTGTTGAGGGGTACAGCTTATCTAGTCAGTTCGATAACATACCCTTGAACTGAGTTGATTAGGTAAGGAACCCCTACATTGGATGTGGTTTGTTATAATGCGGCCAAAATTCCATATGAATGTATTGTGTAGTTTAAAGTTATTCTATTGAATGGAATTGGATGAAGAATGAATTTGACCGTGGACACATTGTTTCACATTGGATGAGTTTGTAAAACTTTTAATAGCTGGTTTGATCAATGTCTGGTCACGACACCCAGCGTAACCTTGATACAAGTACAACTCACGTATTTCGTGTTGCCAACTCAACAATGCAAACGGGAAATGACATCGTTGCGATGTCAACCACTGTTATTGCGTGCGCTGAAAAGAAATTAGAAAAATCCACAAACCGTAAACAAAAAGTCGTTCATTATGTGCTGTTTCCTGTCTTTCAAGCACACATGGAAGTATTATCTGTGAATGGCTGTATAGTTTTCCACATGGAAATTTTCCATTACTAACCAGAGAAACTCCAGCATTTTCATCTGGGATTTTCCGCTTCATAACATGAAATATCCATGTACGGATATATTTATATTTTTACATTACATTTTGAATTATTCACAGGAATATCACATACGACATGGAATTTGATGAATATCCTATTTCCAACGTGAAAAACATAGAATATTCTCCACCGCAACTTCTCATGTGTTTTTTTCCAATTTTTTCATTTTATAGAAACAAAGACCTCCTCTGAATTTCAAATTTTTAATAAAAAATATTATGATTATAATACATTCTCTCATTATTCATACTAATGAAAAGTAGTAGTTCGGAATCATCATTTTTCTCATTAAAGTCACATTTGCACAACCTTCGAGCTTATGTGTGCATCATTCTAAAAAAAAACATGGGAAAATATCTTAAAAGATCAATTTTATAAAAACTTGAATGAGTTTGAAAATATTCAAACAAGCAGGGTAAAATTATTCGCTCCATTATTTATCAGGTTATTTTATAGAATTTTTTCTACTCTGTGTAAATATTACTAGGATAGATAAGAGAATATTTAAGAAAAAACGTTCATCACACTGTTGTCAACATATACTGTCATTTGAAAAAAACCGGAAAACTATTAAAAAAACCTAAACCTGAACTATTTGTCCGTTTTTTGGTTACTAAGATCTATGGACTGTTTCATAAAATTCTAGACATTGCTAACCACGCAATGGCTATTATTTTGCCATTGCTTAATTAGCAATCAAGAACAGACCAATGGCGTGTTTCTAAATTCTAAATTATAGTCTTCCTATACAGGTAAAAGGTGGATATACCGTTCATTAGACATGAATAAGATTTCGGACTGTAGAGGAAGCTTACAAGTCTAGTGTACGTCCGCTTCTTTCCTGTAATACGTGACTTCTAATTTTTTATGGAACACGTCTCGGCCACAATTATTGTGAATTTATTTATAACACGGGATTTGAAAATAACCCTCAAGTTACTAGATTCTGTACAAATAGCAGAGCACTCGATTTTCCAGTATAGCAGGATTGTTTTAAATTGTCAGAAAACAGCTGATTGATGTACGCTCGTTTACTAACGTTAAATCAGCTGTTTTCTGACAAGTTAAAAGAATCCTGCTATACATTTTGTCAAGATTATTGTCAATCCGGGAACATCGGAATAGCAGAGCACTCGATTTTCCAGTATAGCAGGATTCTTTTAAATTGTCAGAAAACAGCTGATTGATGTACGCTCGTTTACTAACGTTAAATCAGCTGTTTTCTGACAAGTTAAAAGAATCCTGCTATACATTCTGTCAAGATTATTATCAATCCGGGAACATCGGAACCATCGTTCAAGACTAAATTCTGGGACAAACGTTCGAGTTGTTAACTGGGTCACGTACCGCAGGAGAGGGGACACTTTGAAAGTATATTACTGGCTTGTTGAGAGTGCAAGGGAAGGTTGGTAATGGTGGTCAGGGACAATTCTAAGTTGTCAGCACTGTGTGGAAACTCTGATTTTGATTATCCCTTTGCTTTCTTGTCGGGAAACTTGTCGGGACATCTCTTTTTATTGAAGTCGATTCGTGTTTTTTTTTTTGCTCAGTTCCAAGTTTTTTGTTCAGCGCCACAAAGTCTGTACAATCCATAACGCTTATTGATATTGCCTTTGAAGACCTCAAAGCAGTCTTGCAGTTTTACAGTCGAGAGCAATTCGATTTAATCTCTCCAATTGAGAAGATTTTCTCCATTTATTCCAGTAACTTTGTCATAAAACTTCACTGATGAAGATAATTGAATCGTTTACTAACTTTCTTTACAACTTCAACTAATCAACTCAGTCTACTAACTTCAACTCATCTACGTAGCTTTATACTGCAATGTTGAAATTATGATCAAAAAATAAGAGATACAATTATAATAATAGTAGGCTAAGCAAGAATGAGTGAAGAAGTCAAGAAGTCTTATAGCCAGTTGCACATCAAATTGAATTTAACCACCGTAAAGTGACGTCATTGTACTACAATCGGAGTCGTTCAATGGTTCTCGTTGCATTGGCTCCGTTAGATGACGTCATTCTACTTCGGTTGAATTCGATTGGATTATCCTTTAACTGATCATTAGTCGAGAGTCAATACTCTAACGCCTAGGCTAGTCGGAACAGACACTCAAAATCTGCAATGAGGATATAGAGCTCAAACTTATTACTTCCATACTTGAATTTTTTAAATATGAAAATAAAAAATATTGAAAAAAAAATTAAAATGAACCGATTCCAATAATTAAAATTTGAAATTTGTTACTCTCTATTCTATATACCATAGGCTACCCCGAACTAGAGATAAGCAATATTATCTCTAGTCTGTGACCATACTATAAACTTTATTAAGGCTAGGCGTACACCGGTTAGTCAAGACAAGACAAGACGAGATTAGTCACGTTTAGTCACAGTACTTCACATAGTTTCTTATGAAGCAACACACACCGATTAGTCATTGCATCGGTGTGTGCTGCTTCATAAGCAACTATGTGAATTACTGTGACTAAACGTGACTAATCTCGTCTTGTCTTGTCTTGACTAACCGGTGTACGCCTAGCCTAATACTGTATTCAACTAGGCTGAAAAACACTCATCTGAATGTGAGAACATAATATTGTTTTGTTTTTTGCTTGTAAAAAACCAGTGGTAATCCATTGTTTTCAATATTAGGTTAGTCTATGGTGAAAAGGGTGAACTCATTTCTACAAATCGTAGTTCATTGCAGCTTTTCTAAGAAACACTAAATTGTGAGTGTAGTAAATACATAACTGAAACTATTATTTATTTTAAATTAAACAAGGAAATATATTCTCATGATTTTTGGTCTCTGTTCGTGAAAAAGCAATTTTTGAATTGAAGCTGGATGCAATCCCACTGATGTGCAAACATTCTACAAGTAGAAATTTTGCTGATTGAAACTCCAATATTCATTCAGGATACTCTGGAAGCTTCCCTATACAATACACAGCGAGTGTAACGCATATTCGAGTCGCTATCTTCTAAAAGCAAATACTGAGCGCAACTGTTTGTTATTTACTATTTGGATGTGCGAAGTTTACTGGGTCGAGTTTACATAGCAGAGCTGGCTGGATGGGAAATGGAGCAGTGGCGTTTCCTTGACCCAATTCTTCAACAAGATGGCTGGTGATGTATTGCTCGCATTCTATAGGCCTGCAATATTGAGTGACTGCTCGCATTCTAGAGTCATGCTACATTTTCTTCTCCATGTTATTCTTCTTTTCCTCTTCTTCTTTTTTTTCTTAATATTCTTCTTCTTTTCTTCTTAATCTTCTTATTCTTCTCTTTCATCTTCTTCTTCTTCTTCTTCTTCTTCTTCTTCTTCTTCTTCTTCTTCTTCTTCTTCTTCTTCTTCTTCTTCTTCTTCTTCTTCTTCTTCTTCTTCTTCTTCTTCTTCTTCTTCTTCTTCTTCTTCTTCTCTTCTTCTCCTTCTTCTTCTCCTCCTCCTCCTCCTCCTCCTCCTCCTCCTACTCCTCCTCCTTCTTCATCTTGTTCCTCCTTCTTCTTCTTCTTCTATCTTCTTCTTCTTCTTCTTCTTCTTCTTCTTCTTCTTCTCCTCCTCTTCCTCCTCCTCCTCCTCCTCCTCCTCCTCCTCCTCCTCCTCCTCCTCCTCCTCCTCCTCCTACTCTCCCTCCTTCTCTCCTTCTTGTTCTCCTTCTTCTTCTTCTCCACCTCCTTCTTCTTTTCTTGTTCATCTTGTTACTTCCACCTCCTTCTTGAATTCTTCTTCTTCTTCTCCACCTCCTTCTTCTTGTTCTTCTTCATCTTGTTACTCTCCACCTCCATCTTGAATTCTTCTTCTTCTCCTCCTCTTCTTCTTCTTCTTCTTCTTCTTCTTCTTCTTCTTCTTCTTCTTCTTCTTCTTCTTCTTCTTCTTTCTTCTTCTTCTTTCTTCTTCTTCTTCTTCTTCTTCTTCTTCTTCTTCTTCTTCTTCTTCTTCTTCTTCTTCTTCTTCTTCTTCTTCTTCTTCTTCTTTCTTCTTCTTCTTCTTCTTCTTCTTCTTTCTTCTTCTTCTTCTTCTCTTCTTCTTCTTCTTCTTCTTCTTCTTCTTCTTCTTCTTCTTCTTCTTCTTCTCCTCCTCCTCCTCCTCCCTCTTCTCCTCCTCCTCCTCCTCCTCCTCCTCCTTACTCCTCCTCTTCTCCTCCATCTTGTTCTCCTTCTTCTTCTTCTTCTTCTTCTTCTTCTTCTTCTTCTTCTTCTTCTTCTTCTCTCTCCTCCTCCTCCTCCTCATCCTTCTCCTTCCTCCTCCTCCTCCTCCTCCCTCCTCCTCCTCCTCCTCCTCCTCCTCCTCTCCTCCTCCTTCTCCTCCTTCTTGTTCTCCTTCTTCTTCTTCTCCACCTCCTTCTTCTTTTCTTGTTCATCTTCTTCTTCTTCTTATTCTTCGTCTTCTTATTCGACCTCCTCCTTGTTGTTCTTCTTCTTTTTCTTCTTCTTCTTCTTCTTGAATTCTTCTTCTTCTTCTTCTTCTTCTTCTCCTTCTTCTTCTTCTTCTTCTTCTTCTTCTTCTTCTTCTTCTTCTTCTTTCTTCTTCTTCTTCTTCTTCTTCTTCTTCTTCTTCTTCTTCTTCTTCTTCTTCTTCTTCTTCTTCTTCTTCTTCTTCTTCTTCTTCTTCTTCTTCTCTTCTTCTTCTTCTTCTTTCTTCTTCTTTTCTTCTTCTCTCTCTTTCTTTTTCTTCATTGTGTGACTCTGCTCGTATGTGAGTCTCGAATCCAATCACGCACTAGTCACGTGACTGTCAAACAACGTCTACTATTCAAACTTTCGTTGAAGAATATTCAACGCGAACATGCAGGCATAGCACACCAGAACTGGAATAACCACCATATCGTAGATCTGGCCTTAACTTTATCATAGAGTTTGAACATTTATTCTAGTTGTGAATCGAGTTTCTTTAGTTTTTTACGGAGAAAACATTTCTAGTTTGTAGCATCAGCGTTTCTGCTGATGCATAGGTAGCATAGGTAGCATCACCTATACAGCGTTTCTGTTATAGGTAATGCATGTTTTGCAGTTCAAATCAAATTTTGGATGATAAATTCTTATGTCAAATGAAGAAGACTTGAAACTTCTCACAAAAATATATTAATTACAGTAGCGAGATAACACATAAATGTTATTGTGACGGATTTCAAGTTTTTCTTATCAAATAAGTATATCCACCACAATATTACCGTCCCTACCATACAGAACGGTTTACTTCGATCACTCAACCTAACCTTTATCCAGTTTGAAAATTCTAGTCTTGAATCGTATTTCCTAGAATTCTTAATTAGATAACATTTCTTTTTTTTTTCAATATTATCATGTAATGCGTGGATTCGTGGGGATGATAAGATGTAATTGGTTAGAAGAGCTATAAATATTATTAGCTACATTGAGGATTATCGAGAACGTAAGTTATTCTAGAGAGAGAACGACTGAAAAAGAGATGAGCTAGTGAGTTAGTAAATCGAGTAGGCTAAGTGAAGGTAGAGAGGTGAGAGAGATGGAGAAATCAAGCCCAAGATGAATCCACGTCTCAAACTGAATATCGCTGAGACTTGGAGAGATTTGACTGGAGTCGAAATAGGATTGAGAAAATGGATTCGATTCAAATTGAGATTACTGTTAAATCAGTTTAAGTTGATGAGAGATCCAAGCTGGTAACTAGATTCCAGCTTCAACACGGAATTCGGCTTTAACAGATTACGTTCTGAGTGAGAGAATAATTCTGTCGATCTTTAACAGAGAACGAGAAACCAATCTTCAAGCTAGATTAGTAATAACAGAAAAATTTATGTTTTCCAAACGGATTACTGCGATATCCATTCCAACAAAGCCACACAGTTTCCTGTACAACTTTAAGAAAACTTGCGAAAGTTCCAACGCACACACATGATTATCCATCCGTCTAGATAATTGAAAAACTTTTCGTATTCTGAAAAGTTCGCCTCTCACTGAAATGTAAATGCCACTCCACAGAACAACTTTCGTCATGTCAAAGTTTGGAATATTATCGAACCCTCCTTGCGTACACTACACACCACTTGACTGGAATTAATTACCTCGCAAATTTAGGCTTATTCGACTGGAATTTCGTTTGTGAATTAGAACAGCATCTAAACTTGTTCGGTTTGAAACCGAGTATCGTTTGAATGTTCAAGTGCATTCTGTAGTTTCTGAAAGTGGTTCATAATTCTACTGAGCCTTTAGCCTATCTGTGAAGTTGTCAAAGGCGAAATTTTGGTCAAGTGAGCTGTAGTCTTGAAACTTTGATACAATTATTGTATTAATAATATTCAATTAATAATATCAATATTATTTTATATAATATTTGACCAATTATTTGTTGTTATTCCGTTACAGTCTTTTGTTCAAATTAAATAAATGTTGTTTCTGTAGAGTGATTCTCTAGTTGAGTAAAGAGTTTTAAAACTCATTCAGCACAATTATAGTCACTTATTCAGTACCTGATTAAGTATCAGATATATGCTGATTGAAGTAATATTAAGAGATTAAACTGCCTTTAATTAACTTAATTCATCAATTTCCGTCCGTAGTAACAATAATCATTGATTTTAGCTATCTAAAATCAATGCAATAATTTACAAACTTGCCAAGCTGTTTAATGCGACGATGCAATGACGTCATCTCAAAATTGAATTATATCGAATTCAATTTAATATTTATGCAACTGTCCATGAAACTTGTAAATACTGTGATTATTGAATAAATTTTTCATTTAACTCTTTTCCATTTCAGGCTTTTTGTGACGTATTATGCTTGAAAACTTGAATAATGGTAGAGAAATCTATTTAGTAATTAGAAATCCTATTAGTATAAAGATTAATTGAACGAAATTCCTAATTACACTGCTATAATATAATAATCTGGAGACTTCCGCTGCTGCGAATATTGACAACAGTATAGCCTAATAGCTAAATAAGGAATTTCGATGAACGATGCTGTACTTTGATATAATTTTATAGCAGTGTGATTATAAATTTCGTTCAATTAATCATTATGGTTTGAAAGCAATTGAATAGTTGCAATATCTCATTTCCTTCCATCTTCATTACTATAGAAATTAAAACAAATCTCCTGCTGTTTAGCTGGCTACACTGTAAATTCCCGGAGCTAAACACATTAAACGTATTTTTCCTTAGAATTATCCTTTTATAAAGGGCTAATTTGAAAGCAGACCGCTTGAATGATTTTGTATAAAGATAGAAACGGAGTCTATGAGAGGTTTTTGAGAAGCAGGAAAACGTGAGCTAGGTCAGTTAAACTACACACAACTTTCAGCTGCATTATAACTCGTCTAGTAGAGTGACGGAGAAAGAAAACACGGGAACGAACAGTTCTCTATGAATTCATCTTTCTTTTCAAGCGGGGTTGAGAAGTGAAAACATCAAGAATTACTCTGCAAACAATACTATCACTTTCTCTCTTTCTTCCACACACTTTTCCTTCTCTTTCTCCCACTCACTTTCCCTTAGCTTTCTCCTTCTTTCACAGTCGCGTACTTTCTTTTGATGCTGTACAATACTGGAAACTTAAGCACTCTTGATTCGTTGAGGTATTCATTGCTACATTTTCCCTCCTATTTATTTCAAGGATAGAGGACTGTTTTCGTCTCTTACGCTCTTATCACAATTCTGTTTTTCTTCTCAATCCCTCCCTATCTTCAAGTAATTCAACGCATTCCCTCACTCTTTCTCATTGTCTCTCTTTTCTCTCTTATTCCTTCATTCTCTAACTCTCTTCATCATCTTTTAACCTCACAGAATCTCTTTCTCTTTTCGTTCAGTATTCTGTATTTCTCCTCATTCATGTTCTACCAGTATATGAATATTTCTCTTATAATCTAATATCTCAGTTTTTTAATTCTTCATGACTATCTCACATACGTTCTATCTCTGTTCTGACATCCTTGCTCTCACCCTATCAATCATTCTTTGTTCACTTATTAATTATTTCTCATCTATTTCTCACTAATTTCTTCAATCTCTTTTCTCATTCCGTACCCAAATTTTAAATGTTTTATTCAACATTACTGTTAATTTCAATTTTAATATAATATTCATTTTTGTATCAAATGTACACAATTTTGTAAGTTTTGTTTGCAAATGTTGAATTTTAATTTGAATATTCTCTCCACTATCATCATTTTGCCCTCTAATCCAAGATATCGTTCCCCTCCCTTCAATCATATCCTGACTCAATCTAAATTCTAATTTTATAGATAGGGCAGGTCAGTTCTTGTCCGAACTTCGTCCATCTCTGTCACTGGTCACTGGTTATTTTTGTATTTTAATCTATATGAATTTTCACAACATTTGAATCCTTGTTCAACTGATTAATTTCGGTCAATTAATTTGATCCAAGCTGATCAATTTATTTCTCATTATCTCAGGAATTGTGATTTCAAATAGAAAAATTATTCTATCCTATTCTACCTTCCGTATTTGTATTATGTCCTTCGCTATTGCGTCTCTTATCTTATTAATTTATACCCTTTCGTCAATTTTGTTTTCTCTTTTCATTCTCTCCCAACCAGCTAACTTGTCCTCCCAATCCTCCCATGATCTTTGCTATATTCTCTCTCTTTCAAAAACTTTTCATGAGTTCCCTAACAATAACTCTTTCATGAATTTTCAACTGACTCCCTCCTCCAACCACCTCTGACTACAAAACGTTTCCCTCTCTTTTTACAACACATGCTTCCATAGATTCTCTGTCCTCCAGACTCTCACTCTCTCCCTCAACCAACTTCTGCCTCCAAACGTTTTCTCTCTCTCTTATTACAATTCATGCTTTCACAGATTCTCTGTTCCTCTTTCTCTCTCTCTCACCAACTCTTTTCTTTATCTTTCTTGCAGTCGCTGAATTTTCCTTACTCTACTAAATGTTTCTCTCTCCTATCACAACTCATGCTTCCATAGATTCTCTGTTCCCCTTTTCTCTCTCTCTCACCAACTCTTTTCTTTATCTTTCTTGCAGTCGCTGCATTTTTCTTACTCTACTAAATGTTTCTCTCTTTTATTACAACTCATGCTTTCATAAATTCTCTGTTCACCAGTTCTCCTCACCAACTCTTTTCTTTAGCTTTCTCGCAGTAGCTGCATGTCTCTCTTTCTCTCTCTCTACTCACTGTTGTACTCACCCGTTGTACACAACTGACCCTGTGGTAGTAAAGTGGTAGTAGTACAGTTGACCTGAATGTGAGCCGAGTAACGGATCGATATAACCTTGACTGACTAGCTCCACCAATAGCAACACATTATTGTGACCCGGGCTGCTTTCCCATTGGTCGGCGCCGCTTCTCAATTACGGGCCGACCGCTAACCCCCACCACCCCCCACCCACACCCCTTGACAGTTATATATGCAGTTCCCGCTATTGTCATCTGTCAACGTATCAGAATGCACCCGTTAACTGAATACGTGCAACAAACTCTCTCACACTCACTCTCTCTCTCTCTTACTCTCCTTCTCTCTACCACTCTCTCTCTCTCTCTCCACAGTCTGTTACCCTCTTTCTCTCAACCTCCTCCATCTGACGTATACACTGCGTAACGTAGTCAGCTCTCCTCTAATTCGATGCATATTCTGCATCTGAAAACTCCATCACCATTTACACTCCCTTCTGCCCAGTAGTTCTACTGCATCCCGTCCAATATTCAAAGCATTGCAAGTTGCATTCTCCCTTTGCAAACTTTAAACAATTCTCAATAGACCACAGTAATAATCATGATTGTGTGAGGGTAATGAATGCGCCCCCTACCAACCACCCATTTCATTTGCAATAGAGTGGCGCGCTTTTACTAGTTGCCGCCATTTCTGTGAGAGTGAATACGCCAGTGATGCTGTAGGTTTTTGTAGAGAAAGTCAGAGTGAAACTGAATCCAGGGCGAAGGTAATTGGGTTAATTGAGAGGCTGTGTTCTCATTTGTGAAGCGCAAAACTATTGAAACTGACAAATAGTGCTGTGACCTTTCTGTTTGAGCGAGTGAGAGGGGGAATCGTTTGAAGTTCTTCCACTTATTCAATCACAAGCAAATTTTTACAAATGAGTTATTCGAATGAAACTTAAATTTAATTTATAAATCATGAGAAATGATTCTATGGAAATTTTATAAATTGATTTAATAAATTTGTATAGAATTAAATAGTTAACAATCAAAAGAATAATTTAAAACAAATTTATTTAGAAAAAAATTCATACAAGTATCAATGGAGTTTTTATTGTTTGGGACATAAAGGTGGTTCCACCCTCCGTTTGAGACATTTTATATACACCTTAATCAAGACAAGACTAAGATCTTAGGTCACGTTCATGAACGTTGTTTAAGTAATAATACCCAAGTAGTCAACCAGTGTGCTGCTCATAAACAACTAGGTGAAAATGAAGCAACTAATTAACATGAGACAATGATTAACACAGTCAATAACTTATGAAGCAAGACACACCAATTCAGTCATTGCATCTGTGTTTGCTTCATGCAATTTATGTGAAGTACTGTGACTAAACGTGGCTAATATCGTCTTGTCTTGTCTTGACTAACCGTTGTACGCCTAGCCTAATCATCACTAAGGGTACGTATTCATGAACGTTCGTTAAGTGAGATTGAATCTCAGAAAATGGCGATATCACACTAAGCAGCTGTAGTAACTCATAGTAGAACTTTGTCAAGTTTTATTCAATATTTGTAAATATTTTTTGATTGTTCATTGCTAATATCCTGAAACATAAATAAAAATATTATTAATACAATGTTGATAAATTTTATTGAATAAAACTTGGAAAATTCTGCTCTAAAAAGTTTTCATGACTACCTTGAATAATAACACCTGACCTGTCTCTTTCTGTATAGCGTGAAATCGCCATTTCCTGAAATTCAATTTTATGAAAGGAACCTTCATGAATACGTTCAAATGTCAATCAAGGATATGTCGAAGTAGAGAAAATGCTTATCAGGATTGATAAGAGACATGCGAAGCATAGAAGGATTGGAAGTATAGAGGTATGTAATAAGGAAGGATATTTTTCATTTGCTGAGACACAAGAGTGGTCCCATCTCAACGTTTGAGGTTTATTATATACATCTGATTTCGAAAAACCCTTCAGATTCTTCACAGTAGTAGGTGAAGAGAAGAAGAAGAAGAAGAGTAAAGGAGAAAGATCCGATAAATAGGTGAGGAGATGAGAAGAGGATTGTGAACAACAGACACAACATGAATAGATAAGTGAGTAGTAATTGATAAAATGAGGGGGGGCGGCAGTAGAGAGCTGGGGAATTGAATGGTGGGGGGAAGGGGTTGGAGAGAGATTGGCACTTGGCCTCACTTTTTGCACCAGCCGCTAATTGGATGGGGCTAGCGTGTGACGTCACGGATGAGGTTTCGAAGCCCCCCTAGATCGTGGTGGGGGGGGGGGCAAAAAAGCCCCATGGTTTGGGAAAATGAAGGGGGAAAGGGACTCCTGGTTGGGGAAGGAGGAGAAGGAAAGGGACCTCTAGTTGAGGGTGGTTGAAAGAGACCCCTAGTAGGTTGGGGGGAGGGGGTACGAAAGGGACCCCCAGCAGTGAGGGGGGTCGGAAGGGGGGTAACACGCTGTCCATATTTTCGCCGGTTAGGCTGCGATTTGCATTTATAAACACCTTCACAATCCGATCCTCCTCATTCCGGATACGTCAGCTATTGATCTACACCTCAAACCTGGGTCCTGGCTTCTCTCTTTTTCACTCTCTCTTTCTCTCTCTATCGGTCCTTTGTTGTTCCACCTTGTACATTATACATTCTTCTCTTACCTGCCACCCAAAAATCAACTAGGTACTCTGCAGCTCCAGTTGAATCCTTCCTGCCTTTCAAAAAGCTTCCATCCTCTTCTCATAATCTTTGTTTCATGTAATATGTTGTATGTACAGTACACTATCTATACTATCTATACTATCTATACTATCTATACTATCTACACTATCTATAGTACTAGGTTGCCATCAAAATTCATTCGATAAGATATCATCAGATTAATTTAACTTGACGCTTGACATTATATAGATATTAGATGGAAAGATAGATAGAGAAATATTATTTCTTTGCCATCGTACTCTACGGTCATCAGCCACGTCAAGAAATAATAATATATCTCTATCTATCGATTTAATGTCAATCGTCAAATTGAATGAATATCACTGTAACCTTGAAGAAACACCTGATTCTGATTATGTAAGGCAACCATACATTGGAAAAGTACAGTTATAGCAGGATCCTTTTAACTTGTCAGAGAACATATGTTTCGACGAGCAATATCACAATACTTAACCTACAAATGCTGAATCTCGCAGATTATTGAAAAGGTCTTTTAAAAAGTTATTCTTTGAAAGGTCTTCTTCAAAAAGGTCTTTCAAAGACTTCAAAAGTCTTTAAGACTTTTGATTATTGTGTCGAAATCACTGTTTAATTATTACCGAAACATCTGATTTCTGACAAGTTGAAAGGATCCTGCTATACAATTGGAAAAAATATTTTTCATTTCAAAGTAATTAATCAAATACGGGTTGAAATTTCAAACCTCATTATCTTCACATCATATGTAATTCATGTGTATGCAAATTGTGGGGATTCAATTCAACTTGTCATAAATCAGCTGATCCAGTATTAATGGAAAGAGTGATTTCGACATCACATATCATTTGAAAGTAATTAAAGACCTTTAAAGTCTTTAAAAGACCTTTTTAAAGAAGATTTCAAAAATAACCTCAAAATGACCTTTTCAATAATCTGCAAGAGAGCATTTGTAGGTTAAGATCATATGTTTGTCGATCAGTAATTAATTAAATGGTGTAATTGCATGCTATAAGAAGAAAAATTAATCATAAATCGAGAGGATACAGTAATGAGAGCGATAAAAATCCTGGATATTAATCTCGTACATGTAGTTTTCAAGGGTGGACGAGTATGCGTGTTTTCAATCATACTCTCCTCACTGTAATGCTTTTCGCAAAATGATATTCATATCCCACGAGACTAACAAATGCCATAAAGTACGAAATGGCTTCACATGGAAATCAATATAACCTAGGATAGCAAACAAGTAGACGACCTTGCCCTCCAAATTACAGTGACCTAGTTTCTCGCATGCCACATTCCGTATCTGTTTTAAAAGTCATATGCATGTCTAGTATTTTCACCCAGTATGCACTTGTTGTAATGAATTCCTGGCCGAACAAGCGGGAAATATTCAAATTATGCAAATTCGCCCTTGCTGCGGGATGTGCTGATACTCCCTTGGCATTGCTAATCTTGTAAAATTTCACTCCTGTGGGATCAATATCAATTTGATGTGCGGCCTTCGCTTGTACCGACACGGCATAGTGTAAACGTCAGATTTCGCATGGCGTGCCTGGCTTGAAATATTTTTCGCAAAAAATTCTGTACGCTCTTATCAAACAAAAGTGATTGGATGTGAATGACATTGATTCGTACTCGCCAAATACAATGCTGTTGATAACGGAGGTTGACAAGTTTGTTTACTTGTCATCTATCTTATCAAGGTGGAGTTTGACAGATCTGTTTGCTTGTTAAAAACAAGACTGCAAATGAAATTCGAATTCTTCAGTATTGTATGCATATTCGGGCATAAAGGTGAAATGAATGTGTAATTTGATTTGAATACTGATACATTTTTTGGATGAAAAACTATTTGTGGATAAGCAGTAGTTTAAGTTGAAAAGTAATACTAAAATTTCCATTAAATTTGTAATATTACTTTCACATCAATATTACAATTATTCACATATAAATTGTATGAAAGCGGAATTTCATGAAATCACATAATATGTGATTTGATAATATGTAATATGTGAATATGATACATGAATATATTATATTCATGTCGAAAAAATAACACAAATATTAAAAACAAGAGCTTTAAGAACCTCATTCACAAGCTTAGATGATATCAGCTCACAAGTTGAGATGATATTTAGAAACATCATTTGCAACAATGTTTATTGTGTTGTGTTTTTGTCTTTTGTTGCTTCTTAATTTCATGTTTGTTTTCTTTATATGCTTTGCTCTAGGGTTGGACATTCTCGATCATTTTCTCTACCAGATGTTTTCTGAATTTTGAGATATAGCTCGCTCGACTCTCAAGAGATCTAATAGAATCGGGGAGTGCATTCCATGCACGGCACCTACTAACAAGAAATGACTTAGTAGTGTGAATGGTAGTTAGTGAGAGAGAAAAGAGGATTTTCAGGTACAGGGGAAGGTAAAAATGAACTTCTATTCTTTGCGATATTTGAAAAATTTCAAATGCCAATCGATTCAGTTTTTCAAGGAGATTTTTTCGTTTTTGAACTCTTCTATTTTGAATAGATGGTGCGCGAAATAGTGGTCAATTATTGACTTCCATTGTAAAACGTTCGGATGAAAATTTGAGCCGCCATATTGGAAAAAGGCCTCTTCTATATAAATTATTGATTAAAATATTGATATTTTCGAAAAGACTTTTTCTGAAGGGATGAGGTGAGCAGTGATTTACTCGTTATGAAGATGCAAAGGGTATATTATATAGCACAGTCACTAGAGGGAATGTTGGATACACCAAATATAGTTGTAATCGTTATAGGTTTTATTGGAAAATAAATAATTATTTATCTAAAAGAATATATAATCATACACCATACAACTATCCTATGCTTAATGCTAGCCTCAAATGGTCAGCTGTCAATCGACGTTGGACCGGCCCTAATAATGCTAGCCATTGCTGTACTCTCAACTATCCAACTTGATAGTAGGTTCATCCGATTTTGAATACAAACAAATGCCACAAATCATTCTCATTATTCTCATTATGCCACATATCTCATTAAATTTTCTGCATTTGTCGAATTTAAATAATTTATAGACAAATTGAAAATTTTCAAACAATAATCACAGCTTCCAAGTCTTCCATGTGATACCTGTTGTTAAGCCTGTAGGAGCAAAGCTCAACAGCTATTCCAATTATTTTAAACAGCACTACAGCACAAACAGCACTAACTCATAGGCTTATGCAACATTTTCAAATTTACCATTTGCGCGAGTAAACAATTTGTATTTTACAAAACAAATATGGTAGCCCACCGCTATCTAGTTGAATTGAAACTGGATGGTAAGAAAACAGGTAAGTTTTATTTTTATAAGCCTCAAATCTTGTACAATATTTAAAAAACATTACTTATCTTTTATCTCTAATTTTGAAGAATTCAAAGCAATTTGAAAATACTTTTGAAGACTTATTAAGTCTCATTAAAGATTCCACAAGATTTCAATAGATTTTACACTTGTTTGAAAAATCTGCATGGAGTATTTTTGGTTGTATCGATCATAGTTTTTTCAAATATAGTTGTTAAATATTTATCTAACGTAGCATCAGAATCCTGACGTATGATAACCCTATCCCGGAGGTGGAAGGCTAGGAGTTAACTGAAGGAGGATAACACAATTCTAATATAATTATGATACAAAAGGTCGAATATTACTACTACTAAAAGGTGACAATTGAGTTAGTCCCATATTGGGCGGAGGTTGGATGTCATTTCTCCTACCAGATTTGAATATGCCAATTTTCCATCTGGAGAATACTGAGGATCTCAAGGACAGATCAAAATGATCTTCGCGGAGAGACCCAAAATTTCAGCACAACCCTTACATGAAGAAATATTATCTGGTCCACAACCAGTACAAAGTCTCAAATCACCTATTGCTGCAATTATGGCTCTCAAATCAACAAAACTGATTGAGAGAGAAGGTACATTCAGTCTACTGTCTAGGTTCACCTCATTGTCAACATCCAACTGCGACTCATCAGAAAATACTGAAGAAAATACTGAGCAAAACCATTAGGCAAATCATGAAGTCCAAAGATCTGATCACCCCAATGCATACCCTCCTGTGTAGAACTGTTAGCTCTTCTTGCATTGACAAATCCCCAGAAGCTCTTAGCATCGCTCTTAATATTAGTCTCAACCCTATCTAAATAATTATGATATTCATGAGCAATAAATTGTTTAACCTGACTTCGCAATCTTTTGAATTGCTCATTGTGATATAGAGAGGCTTCATAGCGCATCTGTCCATCCTCTTCAACAGCCGAATTATTTCAGCATTGAACCAAGGTTGATACTTAGTACCCCAGGCCTGACCATCCTCTTTGGAATACAATTGTCAAAGCACTCATAAATGAAGGTATAAAATAAATCCACAGCCTCATCTACTTTACTTAAATTATCCATAAGCCCCCAGCGATAGGCTCTCAACTGATAATAAAGCAGGAGATAGTCAGCCCTCCTAAAGTCAAACAGTTCAATGCAATTCAACTGAGAATTATCAGTGGACCATACCTGTACTGTGACAACAAGAGAAGGATAATGAGCGTCCTCAGGAACCAGGGAACAATCACTTTGCTCAACCCTGATATCAACATTAGAAAATACTAGGCCCAGAATACGATCATTACAATTAAGAACTGAGTTACAGAGAGCCAGATCATAGAAGCCTACAAAGAAACCAGTTTCCTAGCAGACTGATAGCCCAATTCCAAACTTTATCTATTATTATTAATCTCAGGTAGTTTTACTACATACATTTACGTATCATATAAGCATACTTCCCACTACATATATATTATATACACTATAAATTATAAACAGCTATAATTTATAAACTGTACATCAATATTAATATTTGCCAAAAAGAACATTTTACAAAATTAAATTACTAAAATAAATATTGAAAATTAGGTAAGATAGAGTGAAAATTATCTGATTTCAAAATATCCCTTGTCCTGTTTCATTGATCATAAAACAAATAGCTTGAATAAAATAAAATCTTAGTAATAAACATCATAATATTATTATTAGAGAAACAAAAATCCAAAAAGCTATGTAATATACGATTCTGCAATAATTCATGCATTCATATCAGTTGGACTGCCACATCTAATAATTCCTCCCAATAAAATTCGTAACCTTTACCACTGTAAATTAATCCTGTCAATTGTAAACATAATTTTTGTCATTTTAATAATTCATCCACAGTCTAATAATTTTTAATCAATAATTATAATTATAAATTATAATTTCGTTAATTTTAATAAATCATAATCACTATCCCTCTAATATTTTTACACCTCATTCAAGGTCTCAACTTTCTTATAATTTTCAGTTTGTGGTACACAATATCTATGATTAGTTAGTGTTGATTTCAAGGATATTATTTACAAATAAAGAATAATCTAATCTAAACTTTGCCGCAAATTTCTGAATTATGCTATCAAAAGAAATCATTGAAACCCTTTCGTGTTCAATTGAGATGATAATCAGTTTTGTGCATAGCATATGAGCTAGACAGAGAGAGAGAGAGAGAGAGAGAGAGAGAGAGAGAGACAAACAGCAATAGCCGGCGGCATGCCACGGCCCATTAATGGAAGTTGCTTAGTCGGCAAAACTCGATTCACCAATCGTGGTTCAAAGGCTTAAATGAAATTGAAAATCAGGCCAGTAAAACACGATCGAGTGATGGGGGATGAATGGAAGAGAGGAAGAGAGAGAGAGAGAGAAAGATAGAGAAAGAGAGAGTGAGATAGAGACCGAGAGAGCAATTGATGGTCATCGTTTGAGTTGGGGTCAAAAGTCAATCGTTAGCCAACTTCAGAGAGGCGCCTTTTGATATGTTATATGAGAATCAATCGCTCTTCCATCTCCAAACTCCCTCATTGTCTTCAAATCAATGCTTTCAATATTAATAGCTGAAATTCAAACAACTGAAATTCCCATGGCTAAAAATCCAATATCTGAGATACAAATAGATAGAAACTCAAAAGCCCTTTCGCATAAAAATACTTTACATGAAGCGGACCTAAATTGAAGGGTCTTATTTTATAAAGTTTAGCTGAAGTTTTCAGTTATTTGAAGTAATTACTCATTTCATATCGCTCGTGGCATACCTGATTTGTGGTTCAAATTCTCGGAACCAATTTGAAATGTATTATCTTGCTTGTTTGAGTTGAACTTTTCTGAAAATAAATTATTTGTGAGCGAACACTGTGTGAGAGCTTCTATTAGATTCTTGAGTAGAAAAAGGCTTCGTTGCGTAGACTACCAGGAACCAGCTCTATTACTGAACTACCAGGAATTATTCAGTTTTCAGTATGGAATATTCAAAGAATATATTCCAAGAATATCACTTGAATATTCCAAGGGTTGTTATTCCTAGAATAACAGGGGAAACGCTTGTATAGGCCAAAGGTAATAACCCAATACAAGCGGATGTTTTTCAATTAACATGAACTACACGTGAATTTTCAATGATAGCTCTGTAAGTGTGTCTAGGAAATTCCATTTTGGACACAATATTCAGGAGAACTCTCCTATTGAACCTGAACATATCATGTCCTATTCAATGTTCATATTAGAATCGAATAATCTGAACATGATTATTCGATATTGTCGGATAAAGCTCGTTAAACTCGAATCGCACTACCAATAAAGGGGGTTGTAACACAAATATTGTATTATTAGATAACAAATGATAATCTGAACATGACAAGCATGAAATTTTATGTTGTTACATTGTCGAATAAAGCTTGTTAAACCCGAATCACTATTAATAATGGGGTTCGTTAACCAATATATTATTCATTCTGTTATTTTGTCTAGGACAGAACAATGCAGTGCTGTACTTATTGTATTTGAAAGTTACTTATTCAACTCCAGTGATGATGCAGAAAATTAAAAAAAAACACATGGAAGAGGGCCAATGATCTTGATGAGGGGAGTATTTTTCACCAGAGCAATTACTGAGAAATGATTTTTCCCATGGATACTAAAAATAACACAAATAACACATTCATCCTACTCATCAATCCTACCATGTGTCATAGAAACAGTGCTTTTCACTGTGTCCAAAGTATTCACTTTTGGACTATGGGATCTTTTTTGTGGGGTTCTAGTTCCATTTCCTAACCTGACAGCATTCTCATTCTTCTAGGTTATCACCGCTATCCATTCTCACAAGACTGTCAGCCACTTTTTGCATCACTTTCCACAGATTGCCACTCAGAGAATATCAATCGACGTGCTTTTTGCTAATCCTACCACACTGAGTGATTCGTGGACAAATGGCGGTTCTAAAAAAAGGTGGCCCACCTAAGTGAACTGAAGCTGACAAATTTTTCATGCACAACGACCGACTAGTGCTTGTCCCTATGATGGAAGAAGAAGAAGAGAAGAAGAAGAAGAAGAAGAAGAAGAAGAAGAAGAAGAAGAAGAAGAAGAAGAAGAAGAGAAGAAGAAGAAGAAAGAGAAGAAGAAGAAGAAGAAGAAGAAGAAGAAGAAGAAGAAGAAGAAAAGAAGAAGAAGAAGAAGAAGAAGAAAGAAGAAGAAGAAGAAGAAGAAGAAGAAGAAGAAGAAGAATAGAACAAGAAAAAGAAGAAGAAGAAGAAGAAAAAGAAGAAGAAGAAGAAGAAGAACCTATGATGTATGATGCAACACAAAAATGGGTGAAAAAGGATCGGTAGAAAAAAAGGAGACGTGTAGTGAAATGAAAAAAGGAGAGGGGATGAAATAAGAGATGAAAGGAGGTTCGGTAGACAAAAGAGGAAGTAGATGAATAGGAAGAAGATAGGAGGAGAAGAGAAGTGGGAGGAACGGAAGAGATGGAGGAGAAAGGGGGAGGGAAAAAGAAGTGGAAAGGGGAGGTTAAAGGGAAAGAAGACGGAAAAGAAAAGCGAGGAGAAGTAGAAGAAGTGAAAAGTATGGGAAAGAGAGGCGGCATGAAGTAGTAGTGGGAAGAAGAAAGAGAAGAAGAATAAGGAAAGGAGAATATTGTATGAAGAGAAAATTTGAGAAGTGGAATGAAAAGAAAGAAGGAAAACAATAGGAAGAACAGAGGTAGAGAAAAAAGGAGAAGAGAAAGAAGAGGAAAAGAATGAGGATAAGTGCTAGAAGAAGAGAAAAGCAGGAAAACGAAAAAGAAAAAAGTGGGAAGAATTGAAAAGTGGGATGTAGAAAGATAAGTGGAAATACAAAAAGGAGCAGGATGGAGTATAGGATGAAGTAGGTGATGGAAAAGAATAAGAAGATAAAAAATGAATAGAATAAAAGTAAAAATGAAAATAAAAAAGAGGAAATGTGAGAGAGATGGATATAGTGAGAGAATTGAAAGCAATTTGAGTCCGGGCGCGTGCTAAGAATCTCTCACAGGGATCGAGCCATCCTACCTTTGAAACCGTGGTTGAAGGGTTGGGGGTGGGTTCAACCCCCAAACAGGGGGGTTCACCACACGAACCCCTTATTTCTGTTCCCTCGCCAGAATGGAGGTCTGTTTCCTTCCTCTCCTCTACTTTTCATCCACTGCCTTCTAAACCGTTGTTTCTCTCTCTCTCTTTCTCAAGTCCACTGCCTTCTTGATCGTTGTTTCTTTCTCCCTCATGTCCACTAGAACTCCTTGGCGCGGTTTTTCGTTCGCCGTGTCTGTTCCTTATTTCTTTCATTTTCTGGGAAGTTTTTGTCAATGTTCTATCAACGAGCAACGGAAGTAACTTTCTACAGGCGTTGCTTTCCAACGTCCAGTTCCGGTCTAATTTGCTTTGCTGTTGAAACATTCTTCACTCGTCACACAAGTATAGCAGGATTCTTTTAACTTGTCAGAAAACAGCTGATTTAACGTTAGTAAACGAGCGTACATCAATCACCTGCTTTCTGACAATTTAAAAGAATCCTGCTATACATGTGTGGCAGAAATCTTCATTGGTGGAATAGAAGGGTTGGTGATTTTACTCATGTTTTCGAATTAATGGAACTATCCAATAACTCGATCATCAACCATAATTTCATTCAGAACCTGGGGCCTGTTTCCTGAAGATTCTGAAAAATCTTGTGAAACAGAGAAAATTTCTTTTCTGTTTTCAATGGTGATTTTTGTATGATTGTATATTGTTTGCAGTTATCTACAACACCATAAACTTTTGTAAGTTATGAAAAGTTTTGGAACTTTTTTTAAAGTCTCTGTAATGTACATTAATGAATGCACATTGAAGCGTTCACATGTACTATGATATGCTTGCTTCCCTTTGGAAACTGTGCTTCCAATATTGCTTTGAAAGCTCAATTTCTAAAAGTAGAATATATTCCTAGAGTTATTTCAAGCTTCTGACCTTGTTTGAACGCCTAGCATTCGAAAGTTATCAATCTTCGTCATAAATATCTCAAAATGAACAAGTCTTCTTCATTCAAATTTTTAAAATAAGATAGAATTATTCACTCTATGAATAAGAATGGATTATATAGTTATTTGATAAACTAGAATATTTTCTATTACTTTACGTGAAGAATTGAGGGTTCTCTCTACCTCTCAACTTGACTCAATTTTGAACCGTGCCTCTTCTGTAAAAATCTTTCAAAACCTGAAAATCTCAGTTTGTAATTTTGAAACGAGTATATTATTTACTAGGTGAGTCTTGAGAATTCTCTCTACATCTTTCCGATTCCCCCACAACCAATTTTCCAGGTAATTTCACAATTTATTCCAAAACATATTCTTCATCCGTGGAGAAGCGTGGTATACTTAACCAGTCATCCCAGGGTATATGTCCTACAGGAAATATACCCGGCGATGACCGGTTGAGTATATCACGCTCCGCCACGGTTCTTCAGATTCAGCGTTTAAAATTCTACGATTTTCAAGCTAGTGGAAAGTAGAGTTTACTCAACCACTTTCCAATTTCCCATCAATTTTCCAGGTAGAAATTTTCAATTTCTTCCAAAAAATATCCTTCAATGACGACGATTCGGCGAACCTCAATCATTAGTTATTACTTTAGCTTAATTATTAGCTATTAGGTACTTTTCCACCATCATTGATTTTTGAAATGAAAAAAGCAGAAATAAAATTGTTTTCCTCATCCATTAACCTCAACTTTTCAAAATCATTAAAACTTTAGAAGTGTATAAATCTCTTTCCCTTACTACAAAACTCCAGGCACAATTTTTCCAAATAGAATACTAAATTTCTTTCGAGAACTGGAGTGGCGAATCAACCATCACACAGTTGGTTGTGGTAGTTGAGTTTGAGGGGGTTGGGAGGGGAAGAGTTAGTGGAAGGGGTTAATCCCGTGTGAACCCATGCTGAATTCAGAAGAACGAGGACGAGACGATAAAATATATTCAGCACTCGCCTGCTGTCGAGATCAGCAATGAAAACAAAGAAACCCTCGATTTATTTTCAACTTATAAATTTTCTATCAAGCCTACGTGATGTCTTTATGATGTCTCTAGTTCCTTAGACGAGAATCCACGAGACGAGATTTCTGTCCGACCAAACTACAATCATGCCCTCAAAGTTGTACGCAAATCTGTGTAACTGAATTCGCTTTCTACCTATACATTTCTGAAGTTGGGAATTTGGTTTATGACATAAGTCACGCATGCTTCACTTTCCACACAGAAGTTTGTTGTGGTGCGTGACTGTTGCAAATATACGGCAATCGGTTATGTTCATCCGTGAGTTGTGACAAATTTTTCGTGTCTCCTTGTTCGTGATTCGGAGATAATTAATCGCCTCCAGTCAGGAAAAATTGTACAACAACATACTGTGAGTACACTGCCCAATTTAGGAAATGCAGTAGACTACTCCGATTAGAAACCTCTGCTACGCTAAAAATGCCAAGTTTTTATTTTTAGATATAGAAACTTTGATCTATGTCCAAGTAATTTTCAACTTACTCTTTTAAACTTTACTCTTCACGACAAGGACTTTACTCTTCAGTCTTCACCAATCCCCTTCAAGCCCCTCATGAAGTATGAATATGTTTTATCAATGTAGAAAATGTAGTATCTACTCTAATTCTGCCACGAAAAAGCCGAATTTCTATTCTTAAACATAATTAATTTGATCAATGTTCAAGTGATTGTTTTATTTCAGTTTATCCTTACTTCAGGGCAGGGGTACCCCACCCCTTTCAAGCCCCTTATGAAGTACGAATATGTTTTCCTAATGAAGAAAATGTAGTACTACAATTCTGCTACGAAAAAGCTAAGTTTCTATTCTCAAGCATGGAAATATTGATCTATGTTCAAGTAATTGTTTTATTTTAGTTTACCCTTACTCCAGGGCAGGGGTGCCAATCCCCTTGAAGCCCATCGTGATGTACTACTTTCTTGATTTAGCAACATAAATTAGTCACTCCACCACAATTCATATTAATTTAAAACTAAAAGAAAAGAAAATTCAAACCTAGTTGATAATATACAGAATGATTGTACATTTCTTGAGATTCTTCACGTGAGTAAAATATTTTTGTGAATAAAATTATTTTACATTGAAAAGTTATTATTCAAATTAATTAACTGATATATACATCGTATATAATTCATCGGAAACTGCACTTGTTGATAATGGCTTCGAAAATGGCAGCCTCTCAAAACAAAATGGCTGAAATGAGCTTGTACGCTACGATGGAACTCTACTACGATGGAGCTCTGTGATTGGACGAGACTGTCACTCCCACTTTTAGGAAACCTGTCACCAACGCTGGCCAATAGGAGTTGAGCATTAACGATTGGTACCAGCCTACGTATTCTTCTTTTTTTCGTCGATAGATAGAATATGTGGTATTATTTCTTGTCATTTCAACACGCAATAAATTTCCAGATTTTCTCCAATATTTCTAGAATCTCATTGATAGTTATAACGTTTACTTTTCATAGTTCCTCCGCTCCTTATCTAATCCACTTATTTTCCTAATCAACATTAATCTTCAAGGAAATTCGTTTCCAATGTCACAAGTTTTGTCAAGAGAGTACTATCATGGAGAAAGCACTATGTAAAGATGTATTGTTCTCTCTATGGTATTATTTGTGGTTTAGTTGACATTTTTAAAAAATTGTCTTTGAATCATTCTATGATGTGCTAAACTTACACAAAAATTAATTGAATTTAACCACGTTAAATGACGTCATTGCATTGGCGTCACATTCATTCTTTTGTTTATTGCAGTGTATAGATTCAATACAAGTCAATCTCATAAATACGAGTATATTGTAAATTTTATGATTTATTTATGGTCTCACCTATTAAAATTCCAATAATCATTTCCTATGTCATCACTTTGTTGTGTCTCTGTTCTCCTCTTTTACATCTTGATCATTTTTTCTACCGTATTGACAGACTTCACTCTCAATACTGGTTCAAAGACAAACATTAAATTATACCTACTACTGAAAAAAGCAACTTTTTAAAATGCCAATTATCTTCATCGATCCATTGATTTCGTGGAAAACCATGGATTCTCAGTATTGAACCAATTAAAATAATTCAATAGGAATAAGGGCAACTTTTCAAACTCCTCTGTTTGGAACTTCATGTTCATACATCTATTGATTCCTTGAAAAAACTTCGATTCTCAGAATTGATCCAATTAGAATAATTCATTAGAAATAACTGGAATTTTTCAACCTACTCTATTAATTGGAACTTGATTTTTATGTTAAAAAAAACTAGCTGTACTGTTTTGTGCTGTTTATTAGTTCTGAAACGAACTAGATTACTCCAGCTAGCTCACTCCTCCCTCAGGACTAAACAAACATCTTTCCTCTTAACTCTTATCAAAACCGATTTGTTAATGCATGTCAACCACCTGGAACAAATCCTTATTTCCAAGACATTTCATCATTAGTATCAAGTAAGTTTGCAAGTTAAGAGCACTTAGGAAGAGTTGCATAATTGATGAAGGCTGTTAGCATTAGGCCAGACGCGTTTGGCCTGAATTATCGTTCAAAATACTCAACTTTGAGTTTAGAGAAGTGTGCTTGGCAAAAGTTATGGGGGATTGTTTGATTGGAGAGAATGCAGACAACAAAACGTGCATTATAGATGAAATATGGGACGTCTTCTAAGACTTCGTTAACGGTTTTCTGACATTGGAATTGGAAATGGCAGGCAATAACAAATTTTTGAATTATTTCAATTTAAAAATTCAAAGGCCCGCCATTTTGAAATATTTCGTCAGATAAGGTTGCTTCATTTTTTTACAGCAGAACTTCATCTTGGCCTTTACCATGCTGAATTTCATCAAAATCAGTGGAACCATTCTGGAGAGAAAAAAGTGAAAAAACAAAAGGGCGACTAGGGGGGAAACAAAGCATTGTAGGACCCATGTTTATTGGAATAATATTGTCCACACTTGGTTGATTTTGGCGACCAATGCTTAAGCATAATAATTATGCAGCTTGCTTGAGTCGCACACAAAATAGATCAACTGTGGACTAGGGATGGAGTTTGTGATACTATAAGTATAGAAATAATTCTACATAATCCTTTGATCTAGACTGACACTGTGGACATAGGGGACGTACTTTGGGATACTACGAGAATAATATTCATTCTGGACAATCCTTTGATCCAGTCATTAATAAACAAGAAATGTTCTTTAGTGAAACCATTATGGAGAAAAAAAAGCAAAAAAACAAAATAGCGACTAGGGGGGGAAACAAAGCATTGTAGGACCCATGTTTATTGGAACGTTTTTCGGTCTATTTTAGAAACACCCTGTATAGAAAATAAATGAATGTTTAAAAATTCAAAATTCATAAGTTCAAACTGAAATACTCAAGAGAAAACACATCGCAACTATTTTTCTATTCATCTCAAAATCATCCCACTCCAGTGTTGTTGCAACTCCGCAACTATTCTTCTATTTATCCCATTTAATTTCACAGAGGCAGAGCTGATACAGTAAATATATGTCCAATTAGAGCTTATCCCATCTGCGTAACAGAAGTAATGCTGAAATGACAACTGGAGAGAAGATAAACTACGGTCATTAATTATTGTGATTCAAAATACGCGCCACGGCCTGTCATACAACTGGGAAATTAACAAGGCAAGCTCTTTTGCTGCGTTCAAGCCTGGCGGTGAAAGTACTTCATTTGCTGGAACGCGGAATACTATTCCACATACACACATTTGAAATATGATATATATAGTATATATTATACATATAATACATAAAATATAGTCAATATTGTATTGCAACGCAGCACACTCTATTCGTATATATATTTTGTAATGACACAGGACTCTATTTAGTTATAACGTAGAACATTATATCAGTACAGTATATATATTTTGTTACAACGCAAAAGTCAATATTCGTTGGCTATATAAATTATTATATTTTGTTATAACACAGAACTCTATATCTTATATTCATTCTGTTATAACGCACAATACTATATTTATACATGATATTTATTTGGTTTGAATGCTCCATGGATTAGCAGAACAGAACTCCCCTACAGGCTGCTCAATAATTACCCATAGTAATAATATCCATCATACATAGTACAGTGACATTCATTTAATTTGACGCTTGGCATTAGATAGATAGATATCATTTATTGACGTTGCTGATGACCGTAGAGTGGAAGAGTACAATGGCAAAGAAATAATATCTCTCTATCTATCTATTTAATTCCAAGCGTCAAATTAAATGAATATCACTGTATGTATTATTCACTTCGAGGCTTTCTCTACACCTGAGGCTGTAAAATTCCATCAGCCTCCAATTAAAGATCATAATATGGACTCATAAAAGACATCGTTAAACTTGATCCCATTATTATCAGACGCAGCGAGTTCTCATTAGTCATAGCCACCAAGCCAATGGTGTGGATTTACGAGGGTCATCCAATAACCACATGCATTAATCTGTCAATGTCACAGATTGTGTGTTGCAGTGTTGCGAATGCCCGTGCGTTGTTGTATGGCAACCCTGTTGACCAATCTCTCGTATTATCAAGGTAGAGATATCTGTGGAAAATGGTATGTGGATAGAGTTGGATTTCCTCCAGTAATGGAAGCGAAGTCAATTTCGACAGAATGTCACTCGGTTTTGACATTGTGAATGATATTTTTGTAATAAGTTTTGGTGATTTTCATGCTGGAGAGTTTTCAAGATTGGTTCCATATTGGAAAATGGAAATCATGGTTTTAGATGAAGACTGGTGATCAAAACCCTATCTGGCAGGAAGAATTGGTTTTTCATAAAAATAATAATAGAAGAGCATTGAAGGTATAATTTAAGATTTTCGATAATGAAGACTGGTGATCAACAGATTGCTACTATCTAGAGTGATGTAGATTTTTCAAGATATTAATAATAGAATAGATTTTGCATATTGTGTAATCAATGATGGTGATAGACTGATAGGATTAGATAGATAGAGAGATATTATTTATTTGCCATCGTACTCTGCGGTCATCTGCAACGTCAAGAAATAATATCTTTCTATCTATCTATCTAATGTCAAGCATCAAATTAAATGAATCTGATTATATTTAGAAATGAATTTTATTAATTCAACAATCATGCTTGCATGCAATTGGAATGTTTGTTAGTAGTTACTTTAGTTAGGCTGTTCAGAAAATTTCAATAGAATATTAAAAGTTGAATCAATTTTCTCATAATTCGATAGCTCACTCATAGCAGGACATACAATAATGGGGAAAGACTTTTTTATCTGACTTCAGTGAATTGGAGGCAATAGCTTAACCTAAAAAATGAATGGTCACCAAAAATATCGGAGCTCATTGTTTTGGAGCTGCGAAGTGCCCAAAAAAGTTTAGTTTGAGCATTTTCAGAAAAATCGAAACCTTCGGATTTTATTACAAACAAAAAGGAATATGAGTGTACTTTTGCTGAAACCTCTATACAATGTGTAAGTCTAATCAAGCCAAAGAGAAAAATGCATATGAAAAATTACTGAACAATGTAAAAATACTAATGGAAAATCACACTGAGCTAAGGAAATAGATAACAACGGAAAATTACAGAACGATGGAAAAGTACTCATGGAAAATTACCCTGAGCTAAGGGAGATAATAACAACGGAAAATTACAGAACGATGGAAAAGTACTCATGGAAAATTACCCCGAGCTAAGAAGAAAAAACAACGGAAAATTACAGAACGATGGAAAAGTACTCATGGAAAAGTACCCTGAGCTGAAGAGGAAAAACAATGGAAAATTACAGGAACACACAGTTTCAGTTAGCTAAGAGCTAGAAAAGTTGTGTGAATAGACTTCAAAAACTACACTAGTAATGTTTTGATAAATGAGAATTTCAAAACTCCAACAAAATAACCACCAAAATTAACGCTTTACAATTGAAGATGGTTACTGGATAATGTTCATAACATGCATAATTGGATTAAACTAGACAACTTCCTAGATCGAGCCAAACAGTGATTAGCTGCTTTTAACTATTCAAATGACATCCTGGTTTCTATGAAGAGTGGTTTATTTAGAGTGTGGTGGCTACGTTTCCGCGATGAGACAGAAATCGATGAGTGAGAGAGAGAAAGAGAGAAAGAGTGAGTGTTGATCAGAACGAGAGAGAAAGTGAGCTAAAGGTAGCAGTCAACAGCTCAGCCAAGGGCACCAGTATCAAAGGGCCTTGAACTGTGTGCCCTTGAATAATAAGGGAGACATGAACTATTCATTTCTCCCTACGTTTTCATCCATCTGAATGAGGGAACACTTCGTAAAAGGCGGGGAAATATGAAGAAGGGGTGAAGTGGCAAGTGCTAGAAAAGCTGGGGGGGGGGGGAAATATGAAGAAGGGGTGAAAAGCTGCCTTCTATTCATGCATGCTACTCTTACATAACCCTAACTTTGAAATATTCACAGTCTTATTCGACGAAATAAAGAGGTCATTGAGCCTGAGCCACAGCCAATTGGTTCTATCTTTCCTAACGTCTGTAATCTGTAATCGAGAAACTACAAAATATACATAATAAAAATATACATAAAATCAGATTCATTTAATTTGACGCTTGAAATTATACAGATAGATAGATAGAGATATATTATTTCAGATTACAGATGTTAGGAAAGATAGAACCAATTACTACCTTTCCTGGAAAAAGAAAGGGAAGGACTTTTTGTTTTGAAAAATACACATTTGAATTGGAAACGCTGTCGAACAAGGAGCAACAATAATTAAAAGGAAAAGAAGACGTTTTGGACTTTGTGTCTGTGTTTTTATCCTTTGTACTTTCTTGAATAAATGGATATCAGTACAAAGTATTTTAACACTTTGCAAATTCAACTCACATTCTCACTATTAATACATTATTATGCTTAGAGATATAAGGATTCACTCTCTATTCTATTCAAATGTGTATCTTGAGTGCGTGTTGCTCTGTTAATTTGAATTTATAGTAAATAAAAATATTTGATTAATTTTTATGGATTGGAAAAATATGAATGGTGATCAAGTGGCTTTTAGGTGAATTCTATAGCAGGCAAAGTAGATCTTGAGAATATTTTATTTGAAATGATAGGTGAGAACATAATATCTCAACTTTGTGAATAATACTGAGCTGGTAACATTCAGAACAGGCCAGCAGCTGTGGCCATTTTGCCCACTCATTTGACTCACTAATGCGTTCTTAATGCGCCAGAATTTCAACGGACTAAAAGTACCTGAGACCAGTCTTGGACTTTACGATCGTATTGCGTGTCATGAATTTCCCGGTCTTTTTCGGTCTCAGAAATTTTCTAGCCTCTAGAACAATATGAATGGTGATTCCATTCCTTACCTGATTTCATTATCGATTTTCAATACAGCCAAAGTGGGCAGCAAGCATTAGAATCTAATGATTAGATAAATAATTGTGATGAGTGAATTCTATGAGACTGCAAATCGATGTATTCCAATCAAATTACAGACACGAGTTCGTAGTTGAATCGAGTTATAATAATTTGAAACGTCATATAGTAAAGTAGATTATACAGATTATACAGGACTATACAGATTAGATATTGAGAGCAACTAAATACAATCATAATAACACACCATCGTGAAAATAGATGTACCTGAATTAACTAGGAGACGTGCTAGTACGTAGCCTACAGGTAACTACAGTATTAATTTTTAATTTGGCGGATGGCGAATGACTTTTATTTAACGTTTCCATGGTATAGCAGGATTAATTTATAGAGTCAGAAAACGGCTGTTTGACACAGAATCACCAAACAACTTTGACACAATAATCCAAAGGCTTAAAAGTCTTAAAGACCTTTTTAAAAAAGACCTTTCAAAGAATACCTTTTTAAAAGACCTTTTCAATAATCTGCGAGATTCAGCATTTGTAGGTTAAGTATTGTGATATTACTCTTCAAAACAGCTGTTTCCTGACTCTATAAATTAATCCTGCTATACTTTGGGATACTATGAGAATAATATTCATTCTAGACAATCCTCTGATCTAGGCACTAATCAACAAGAAATCTTCTGCGGTGGAATCTTGTGACAGTGAAATACTGATATCTTTTGCCTTGGGCATTCATTAGGACGATATCGGTAACATTATCTATGTTGACTTTGTTATTAAAAGACACTTTTGACGGCATACTTGATGGGTACACGTTATTCACGATGCGAGACAAAGGTATGTCAAGAGAATAGAAAGATAATTTGATAACTATGATTTCACTCCGTATGGTTGAAAAGCAAGGTAGGTCTGTCATCAGGGGAAGTAAATAAGGCAAAGGAAATAAGGCAAACACGAAATGTGTTTGGTGAGATAAAAAGGCAGGCTATTTAAGCCGGCCTACACACTGGTGTCTAAGACATCGTGCCTTAAGACATCGTGAAATGATTCTTAAAATGAAATCAATTTTTCTTGTCTTTTCATCGACAACCACATTTTATTCCAACTCTTGTCATTTTTAGTGAAAAAATTACTCACTGGTACGTGGAAAGTACATACACATTTGCCAATGTACTGCTGAACATGTCCACTCACCTGAAAAAAAGATACAAATTAGAACAAGAAAGGCAGAGCTGATGAAGAAAATTATAATTAAGTTTTACTGTCGTAGTTCTTTTAAATTGTTCCAGTGAGAATTGAAAAAAATTGAGTCTAGAGCTATGATATAAACCAGAGAACGTATGTTACAACTCTTTGACTATTCAAACGTTCGTTTTATCACAGATAATACAGTGGGGTTTACTCTACATTTTCTCTGCTAGAACCAATTATTCCTTTATTTTTTTGACGTGGCGAAGTTTGGACAGTAATGCTCACTACCTACTTCAGTAGTTCTACTCGTACCCGCCGTACTACCATACCCGTACGTGTAAATCCACGGATAGTATCAGGTATCTACGAGTATCTATAAATTCTATAGGCTCTATATCTACAGGTATAGTATAAGAGTAGTATCTACCTGTACTACTATAAAAAATCCCTTCTGAAAACTGGGACTAGATTATAAACTTCCCAAGTACTTGATTTCACTCGCCCCGTGTTTACCTTGCATTTTCTATTTAGCTCAACGCAACGCGTGACACCGCAATGGTTGACATTTTTAATCTGAGTACGTCCTCATAATGGTGAGTCACAACCGGACAGAGCAGCTCTCAGATAACAGCGTGGCCAAATTAATATTCGCGACGTTAACGGCAGAGTTCTTCATCAGCAGGACAACAGCAAACCCAAGAGTAGGACCGGCTCAGGTGAAATTACAACGTGCATACTAATTGCACTAATGATGAGCTAGCGCACTTTTTATCCAAGTTGAATCTAACTCTACTCACACACTGGCTTTCGCCACGGTTTTTAAATGGCTTGTTCCAAGTCTGGACTGCGCTATTCTGGTTGTCACGAAGAAATGAATGATACACACATTGAGGAGACTGTATATTGAAATGTATCGTATTATGGCATTTCAAGAACCATACAACCATAAAAGTTCGAAAGAGACAATTCATTTCTTGAAATTATAATATATTTTATGTCGTGTCGAACTCCTTTAAAGAGCCTGGATGATCAAATGTCGCGTCGGAGGTGTCCAAAACTCAATCCTTGTAGCTGCCATTTTGTTTTTACACTTAGAATTATTATCTCAAGAATGTTGTATTGATCTGAAATTTGGCATGTATATTTATGCTATAAAGACTCAACTTCAAAAATGAAATGAAAAGATGAGTCAAAATATTTGTTTTGATAAATTTCACGAAAACCGTCCACTTTATACATAAAATTTTTCTAGCTAACTTTTGTCTCTTGTAAGAGCTTGTAAATGGTTTCGTGACAGTATAAGTCATCGTGTGAAAATGCCGCAAAAAAATTTAAATTCAGATCTAATTTCATTTTTCAAAGTTGAGTCTTTATAGCATAAATATACATGCCAAATTTCGATCAATTCAATCATTTCGTTCGAGATAATTTCTAAGTGAAAAACAAATGCAGCTAGCAAGATAACCGCAGAAAAAATTTTGGACATGCTTCCATCCATGTTGTAGTGCCATCATCGAAATGCATAATCTGTGGATTCGATTGTGAAGCTTTCAATCAATGTACATCTACTAGAAGGGATCAGTTGGTAACAGAATATTTATGCTATAAAGATAATTTTGAAAAATGAATAAAAAGTCTTCGATTTAAATTTTCAAAATTGCGTGCATAATTTTTGATGGCAAATACGAAAACCATTTACAAGAATTATAAGACAAAAAGTTAGCAAATTTTCGAAGAGTGGACCACTTTTTCGCGTGAAATGGGTGCATCGTAAAAATTTAAAATGGCCGCCATTTTGAAAATTCACATCGAAAATTTTTCATTTCATTTTTTAAAGTTAAGTCTTTATACTATTAATATTCATGCCAAATTTCAGATCAATACAACATTTCGTTCTTGAGATAAAAAGTGAAAAAAACAGAATGGCAGCTATAAGGATAACCGCTGAGTCTTGGACACTTCAAATACGACATTTGTAGTCTCTTGTCGTCCAGGAACAATACCCTAAAATGTTCGACACTACTTCTGAAACACCCTGTATAGAGAGTTTATTTATGTGAACTATTATAAAAACTATTGTATAAACTATTATAGTCTTGACAGAATTTGATCGCCAGCGTATGACAGCAGCATTCTTGCTTGGAGAATATAGAAGATTTTCCGAGGGTCCATATCAGGATCGCATATAAGAATTATTATGAATTCAGGTCACAGAAAAAGGTCGGGCCAACGACCCGGCTCTTATTAGAGAGAACCGGTGTTTTGTATGTTTTGTATGTGTACTGGGGCTGCGTAGCCTCAAAGCATTCCCCCCTTTCCCTTGTCTATCTATCTATGGGGGAATTTCCCTCTCGGTCCATATCAGGGTGGTGCCGACAGAAAAGAGGATCCTACTTCTTTTGAGGGGATCCAACAAACGATAACGCCTTAGCTTTCCTCAGAGACATTGTAATCTAGTTGGAAACGACCCCCAGAATCGAGTTGCTGTGCACCCCCCGGGCACCCACCCACCCTTAGGGTCAGTTTTCCTGAAGTTGGATAATGAGTTTCCCCCTCCCCCCTGCTTTTCCCAACGGCGGTTGCCTTGTTTTTAGGAATTATCTGTACAAGGTTTGCTGGTTCCTTTGCTCATCGACAACCTATGTGTAGAGGAAATACCTGATTGTAGAACTCGTCAGACTGAATACATTTGCTCTCTCTCTCTCTCTCTGTCTGATAGAACAAAGTTCGATATGTTATACTTTTGGGAGCTTTTGTTAGCTTGACGTTTGTTGTTTGCTAATCTATCCATAATTATTGTTTTCCATTGATGTGGAGAGTTGTTCTGCTCATGTTCAGTGCTTTAATAGCGGTAAGTTTGAATAACAAATCGAGATTGAAAAAAATGTTGCTAACTTTACTTGTTAATTCTCTCTATAAGCACAATATTGCGCTCAAGCACAATGAATAAGATGAAGTTTTTTATTGTGTTTAGAACAATAGAATTTCTTGATTTTGTCTATCACATAAAACAAAAAGGTCACTGATAGAATTTATTGATTTTGTCTATTACATAAAACGAAAAAGTCACCAATAGAATCTCTTGATTTTGTCTTAAAAGTTTTTTAAATCACAATAAACCGGATAAAAGTGTTCATTAAAAGTGTTTATTTAACTGTTCTCATTAGTGAATAGATGTATGACTTGTTGATATTCATGAGCTCGGGATTTAGCTACCGGTTACGAGTAAGAGACTAGGCTACCGTAGCATCAACAAACGTTGGTCTAGAAAGGTTAGTGGGTTAGCAGCATAGAGAGCCCTTAGTACATAGTGTCGAGGCTAAAGTTTGTCGATGCTACTGTCTGTGGCCACCCGTTTTAGTCTAGGTCTTATTCTAATTCCTTGATCGAATTGTAGATTCTTTAAAAAAGTTGAGAGGTAAATAATATTATATGACTCATTTTTTGTGTTAATGGCCTTTTCACATTGTTGTCATGGAAAAAGACCAAGAACGATTCTTTCAAATAGAAATATGTAAAAGAGAAGGGAAAGGGACAATTATGAGGGGAACTGAGAAGAGCCGCGAAATAAAAAGTTAGAATAAGAGAAGGAGAAACAAAAGAGATACAGGCTACATTAGAAGGAAACAATGAGAGCAAAGAAGACCGAGAAAATATAGTAGAACAAGAAAAGTGTGGAGAAGAAATACATGAAGAAGGAAAAGAAGATGAATGAATATAACTCAAGATACCAGCTAACGTTCCGCTACAGGATTGGAAGATTTCTTTCTCTAGAAGCAGAACCGAACTTATCAGCATTCCCTATTGCTATGAATGATAAACTGGATATTGGAAGGGCCGCAAGAAACTTTACAAATGTACTGTAGCCTACATGCACCACTGCTGCAAAGAAACAAGTTATTTCCTTTCTTATTTTCTGATAAAGAAACATATGTACATCTGATACAAGCTCACAATGTATTGCGTTGGGAAAGCGGATTCAGAAATCAATGTATGCTGAATACGTTGTAAGAATCGAGAAAACCTTGCTAGAGTTGGCACACCAAGAGAATAGCTGTGGATTGTCAGTGGGAGGGAATGGCTAATTACTACGCATGCGTGACTCTGAAATGTTATTGTAATAGCGCAGCAGTGTCGCCAATTCGATGTTGTTTGCACTAAATGTGATAGTTTCATTCATAAGAGGTTTTGTTCTATATTGCTGTGTTATCTATTAGTGGCAAAGCTTGGTATACTTATTTGGTCATCGCCGGGTATATTTTCTATGGGAAATATACCCGGCGATGACCAAATAAGTATACCATGCTTCGCCACGGTTACCTATAATTCTCTAATTGCTCGTGGTCATTTTTTCAAAAATTTCTATTGTGTTCTTGTAATAAATTGGAAATGTGATTTATTGTTCATTATTCATAGAATATACCGGATATAAACATTATATAGTTACATTCATTAACATCAACACCCAAGAATTAGGAAAGGGGAAATTGTAGGTCGAAATCAATTCCTTGCTCAAGCATTGTCATTGTTGTTGTTGCAAAATGGGATTATTATTGTGACTGGCCTCAATTTTAACAATGAAATAGTTTTGTTGGCAATGCTTAGTGACAGCAGATACATAGAATTGACTAACAAATAGTTTTCTTCCATCGCTTCCAGTCACAATGATTATTTACGACTTCAAAAATGTCAGTAAAATCTGGAAAAGCTGGCAGTACAGTTGATAGTACTCTGACACGTTCTCAATATTCCACATTATTGCCGTCGCTATTCATAATATTCTCCAGTGACAGTGACAGGGATGTAGGGATTGTAAAATATCATCAAATTCATGCTATGAAGTCTAAATACACTTGTACTTGTAAAATACACTTTGCACAGAATTCCGAAATTGCAAACGAAGCAACAACAATATCAGGCTAGTGCTCATGAGAAGCTCTTATTGCTTCTGTAGCTCCACTTTCTTGAATGCTTCCTATGACCAATTACACATATAAAAAAATAAAATGACTGATTTGAACAACAAGCCTACCCATTCACATTCACTCAAATGTTCTTCAACAAAAATTTCTTCCTTACGTGTAAATAATATATGTCGCTTATTGTGGTGATAATGAGATTGGCATATTTTCCCTTACGTATTGATTGATTTTCATTTTGTAACAGAATTTCTTCAATAAATTTGCATTACTTAAATATTAAAAGAGTTCATATTTCATTTATTTATCAACTTATTTTTTCAGAATGTAAAAACAACTGTTAAAATTAAAAGGAAACACAGACCCAAAACAAAGTCCAACAAGTTTTTAATTTTTAGTAATTTTTCAAATAAAGGTTACGTTTGCACTCACTATTGATCACAAATTTTCACTCCTAAAGCAATATTCAAAACAATATCAAAAGCAATAATTCAGATGATGAAAGACGCCAAAATTATGAAAGAAATAAATTAATTTGAAAATATCATATTTTATTTAATATAAAACAAGTGATGATATTCAATATAATTAAACAAGTGATCCAATATTTCACATTTTCAACATTTTCCATGTTTATCATGGAAATCTGTAACGTCTCTTCATCAATATACGAAAAGTATTAGTGTGTAATAAAAACATTGATTTCCATCATTGAATGGGAACGATGAAAATTTTCGAGTCGAAAATAAGTGATCCAATATTTCAGATTTTAAAATGTTTCATACTTATCATGGAAATCTGTAGCGGCTCTTCATGAAGTTACGAGAAATATTTTTATTTAATCAAAACATCGATCTCCATCATTGAATGAACATCCTTCCAACCCACGGATTCCAGTTTACAAATACACATTCCCTCACCCACTTACATGCTCCGGATGAGTACAACGACTACCGTACCTTGCTCCAATCCACGTTACCGTTATAATCCACCACTTTGTGCACTGCCGTTATAAAAAGGCTGCTCTCAAAGACTCGGCTGCTACGTCCTCAATATTATTATACGCCAGCGGAACTCACAGGGAAAACGTTTGATGTACGCTGAGCTAGAGAATGTAGGTCATGAAAATTACTGCAGCCTCCCCCGTTCTTTAAAGGGAAATATATAATAAGACCGGAATATGGGAGGGTTTAGCTCGTTTATGCTTTAAACATACACAAGCGCACTATGAACCAGTTATCCAACCTCATTCATAATACGGTACTTCAATTCTCTGTACATTTTTAAATAAAATTTAATGTACTCAATGTATTCCCTTCTACTCATCTAGTAATCGGAAAGCCTCTTCACCTCATTCATATTACGGTACTTCGATTCACTGTACATTAGAAAAATGAAATTCAATACTTTATGATTGTAGGCTATTCACATCTAGGTATAAAATCGGATAGCCTCTTCACTCGTTCCTAGTCATGGAATCTCCTTCTTTCCATTAGTTTGTTATGATAGAATTTAAAAATTTTTGACTGAATCTTATTATTGATTTCCTTTTAGGTACAATTTTCATATTATATTGTATAATCTATCTCTAGTCGAGTCTTGATGTAGGTTGTGTATGAATTTATTGTAATACTGATTGGAAATTGAGAAAGAATGCAAGACAAGAGGGAAATAGATAAACAACCATTATTAAGGATCCTTTTAAGCATGCGTATTTCGTACGGCGATGAAAAACAAAACGTTTCTAAAATTTAGTGCATTATGTTTTGATACATTGGTGCAAATGAGCGCTTGTATGCACAGCCTTGCGTTTTTTCTTATAAAAGCGCTCATTTGATTCAATATAATTATTATTTTAAAACGTTGCGTTTCTCTACCGTTCGTACGTACGGTAAATGCCTTCATAAAACGCATAAAGGTAGTGAATAAAAACTATCCTTGTCATTTTCATCAACAAAAGTTTAGTATTAATAGTGAGTTTTAAGTTATTTTGAGGTCCTACAAAACAATATTTTTTCTAGAACGTTACATAAGAACATTCTGAGTTTTTGTAGTAATGAAATGACAGAGTAGTAAATAACGTCAATTTGATTTAGATGACTTTGTTCTTCGACAATATTGTGTTTTTTGATCGGAAGTAATCAAAGTACATAAAGTACTCAATTGAGAGTGATTGAAGTAATTTACGAGAATGATTGAATAAAGATATCCCCAAGTATCCCCAAGATATTTTTCAATAAAAATTTATAAAAAAGGTTCATCATCATGCTCGAAACAATCAATTCAAGAGAAAGTTTCAACTCATCAATAGTCAACTGAAGCTTATAATTACCAGTCACATGTCAAGTACCATTGGACATAATAATAACATTATCAAAGGGATGAGATAGCCATGCTTAATGCTGGAGTATTATCACATTGGAGCACAGTTAAATGACGGCTAACCAGCTGAATGTGACAGAAACACATCAGGGAATCCGATAAAGAGCACTATGCAATTGCATCTCCCACATGCATACAAGTGCATCCCCTATGCAGTTGCATCCGGTGCATCTCAGTTACACTAGCATTATAGTACTGTCTGCTCTCTAATGTGATAAGGACCACCTGAGAGCAAGATTTTATGATCTTTGGTAGGGAAAGTTTAGAGATCAAAAGCCTAGAAGAGAATAATGTTCGTGAGGGTTCGTATGGGTGCATTCACAAAGAAAGCAGAATTACAAGCGCTTGCGGAAAATAATTATAGCTTACATTGTATAAGCTTTGCAAAATTGAACTGTATCCAGTTTGCGTATTAAAAAAGACTGCAGTTGTAATCCCATTTTTCTTTGTCTATGTTTAAGCAGCCTATCAATGAATGTAAATGAATGACGGTTTCGAGACTAAGGGAAAACCGTATAGAAGAAGTATATACAGTAATAGAATAGAATGACTTCTTGATTTTTTCGACTTGGCGAAGTTTGGACAGTAATGTCCACTCCACCAAACTAATGGTCCAAACCACGTATAAGGGAAGAAGTATAGGAAACGTTCAAGTAATCGATTTAGACTTAGGATTTCGACTTCGACAAATTTCGATAGATTTCGATTGCTTGAGGAGAAAATATTCAGTAGTAATTGAAATTAAATTATTGAAAGTAGTTATTGAAATAAAAAAGATATGAATAGATGGATTTTCTATTTTTCAACTTGTACGTTACATAGGATGAGTGAAGTTGGGACATAAGAGCCAACTCGCTCACTTAACCTACAAGAGAGAGCAAGATTGAAATGGAATGTATTGTGAAAAATTTAGAATACAAGATGATGAAAAACCTAAATGTTATGCAGAATAACTGAAGACTTAAAACTAACTTAATACTTAAAATTTACTTAACTTAAAACTGAAGTTTTAAGTGAGACGAACTTTAACTTTTCTGAGGCGAAAGCATAGAAAAGGAGAGGTTGGAAATTGTTTCTACTCAATTATCTCTCGGCGAAAGTAGTAGTGAATACTGGAATAAGAGATAGGAGATAATGTTAGAGAGAGACAAGAATAGAAGGAGTGATGAAAAAAGCGTGAAAAGTGTTAGTAAATAAACAAATAGGAAGAAAGTGGCAAGAAAAAGTGATGAGTGTGTGAAGGGGTTTATGGGGTGGTCAAATAGCGTAAATGCCACCAGGCTAATGACCCATATAAACCAGTGAACTGTGTGTGTTTATTGGATTAGAAAGGCATCAAAGAAACAGTCGAGCCCTTGTTGATAAGACATTTCAAAAGAACGGAAGGATATAATCAAAATGAACCACGTCAAACATGGCGTATTTTATGATAACCAACATAAAAAGATTGACCTTGACATTCATCTTAATATAATCCTTTGAATTAAAGTATGTTGCAGGAAATAATAAATAAGCTCGAACTTCTACAACATTAGGCTAGGCGTACACCGGTTAGTCAAGACAAGACAAGACGAAATTAGTCACAGTACTTCACATAGTTGCTTATGAAGCAACACACACCGATTAGTCATTGCATCGGTGTGTGCTGCTTCATAAGCAGCCATGTGAATTATTGTGACTAAACGTAACTAATGTCGTCTTGTCTTGTCTTGACTAACCGGTGTACGCCTAGCCTTACTGTTTCTAATCTATTAGTTGTACGAACAGTACAAAACAGTGAAAAACCACTAGATAATATCATTGGTTACATTGTAAATGTCAAATCAATATAATTCATTATTGAAAGTTCTAACGCATTTTTAAAGAGACAAGTAATATTTTATAATAAAATACTGTATTGGGAAAGTTAAATGACATTATGAAATGACAAAGCAGAAGAAGTGAAGAAGAAGAAGGAAGAAGAAGAAGAAGAAGAAGAAGAAGAAGAAGAAGAAGAAGAAGAAGAAGAAGAAGAAGAAGAAGAAGAAGAAGAATCAATAATAATAAAGAAGAAGAAGAAGAAGAAGAAGAAGAAGAAGAAGAAGAAGAAGAAGAAGAAGAAGAAGAAGAAGAAGAAGAAGAAGAAGAAGAAGAAGAAGAAGAAGAAGAAGAAGAAGAAGAAGAAGAAGAAGAAGAAGAAGAAGAAGAAGAAGAAGAAGAAGAAGAAGAAGAAGAAGAAGAAGAAGAAGAAGAAGAAGAAGAAGAAGAAGAAGAAGAAGAAGAAGAAGAAGAAGAAGAAGAAGAAGAAGAAGAAGAAGAAGAAGAAGAAGAAGAAGAAGAAGAAGAAGAAGAAGAAGAAGAAGAAGAAGAAGAAGAAGAAGAAGAAGAAGAAGAAGAAGAAGAAGAAGAAGAAGAAGAAGAAGAAGAAGAAGAAGAAGAAGAAGAAGAAGAAGAAGAAGAAGAAGAAGAAGAAGAAGAAGAAGAAGAAGAAGAAGAAGAAGAAGAAGAAGAAGAAGAAGAAGAAGAAGAAGAAGAAGAAGAAGAAGAAGAAGAAGAAGAAGAAGAAGAAGTTAAGAAGAAGAAGAAGAAGAAGAAGAAGAAGAAGAAGGAGGAAGAAGAAGAAGAAGAAGAAGAAGAAGAAGAAGAAAAGAAGAAGAAGAAAAAGAAGAAGAAGAAGAAGAAGAAGAAGAAGAAGAAGGAGAAGGAGGAGGAGGAGAAGGAGGAGGAGGAGAAGAAGAAGAAGAAGATGAAGAAGAAGAAGAAGAAGAAGAAAAGTTTGTAGGGAAGATCAATTCAGTGTGTGTGTTCAGTAGAAACTGCCAATCTGCACTCTCAGTGTATCAAGCAATTCCCTGATCGATCTTATGGGACTGAGGACTGTTGTGGGGGGGGGGGGATGTTGGTTGAGAGAGGGGCTCGTAACGACAATGCTAGTGCTTGTACTATTGCTCACTCACTACCTGTAGTACATACACTTCAGTAGCGCTAGATACCTATCGTAACTATTGGTGTCGTATAACGATTACTACCCTATCGACAAAGGTTTTATAAACACAGCGCATTGGTGTAGTTGATAAGCACTTGTTGTTTTATGGACAACTCGTGAGGAATTCATTCTAAAATTAATTGAATTGAAAAAGTTCAGAAATGATAGAGATGATTGAACTGGAATAATACCTAGAAGAACTTGAAATAAGTGAAACGCCAAGAAAAATTTTATAATAGGACGAATCATTACCATCCACGGTGAGATTCAATGGAATAGAACGGGAAATGGAATGAATTAATGGAATAGAAGAAGTATGACAGCCGAATAGATAAATTAATGTAGTTATTAGGCAGGATTAAAGATATTCGAGAGATCTCCATAGAAATTCATTAATGAGGGATTTGTTAATTATGTGATCTTTCTCCAACAAATAGCTGATGCTTACATTTTTTCTATACTTCTTTCTATTCTCCGAATGAGAGGCTTTAGGAGAAAGACGTCATCCTAGCTTAAGCAGTATTAGTGAAAGCGGCCCTCAATTGATACACTATTATTAAGATATTGGGTTAAACCATCACTTTAGTTTTAAACAGTGGATAACATAGGAAACAAGGGAATCAGAACTACCCGGCCCTATGTGAATCTTCTGGATCATTAGTTTTTATTTAGAAGGATATAATATTGATTTGAAAGATGAAAAATAATGCTCCACTCTATTCTTAAGCCGATGAACCCAGCTTATTACTTTTCTGAATATGCCCATTTGAGAGCTGTTTTTTCGATATCTAACTTAGCAGCCAATAATGTGGCACAACGCTGGTTTGCAGGTATGAAATCAGATAGTAGTTGCTGGGCGAACGCTCAGTGGCGTCTCATGCATAACAAATAAGATTTCTCGGTAATAATTTTCCAGAATTCATTCTCACGTTCATGACATTTGGCCGTTTTCGGGCAGATCGGGCTTGAGTTTATCAGCCAAAGTCATCTGGCAACGCTGGCTGGTTCCATTTTCACGACAGCAGTTGCTTAGTGATCTTGGAAATATGTTGTGGCAAAGTTTGAATAAGGATGCTGGATTCTACTATAGATAACATAAGGGCTATAAAAATAACAAAACTACCAATATCGAATCTTTTGGATCCGTCAAACTCATCATAGGTCCAACATTGTATTTGTAGGGGAAGATTTGGATCAACAAGGTTTCTAAGGGTGAACCCAGCTTATTACTTTTCTGAATATGCATTAGAGAGCGCGATATGCGCTAATTCGGATAAGAGCAGGTATGAAAAATGTCTCGCTAGGAGCTCAGCAAGCTAGCTCATGCATAACAAATAAGATTTCTCGGTAATAATTTTCCAGAATTCATTCTCACGTTCATTCGCCGTTCACAGACGTTGAAGTTTATTGCAAAATCGAATTTATCGTTGGCTTTTCCATTTCACGACTGCGTGAGAATTAATCTTGCAACATCAGTAGAAAGCTCGAACAGTTTGCTATGGTTAGGCTTTGAAAGTACATGAAATAAAAACGGCTAAATGCCTCTATATTATAATACTATCACTGTATACAAGTGTATATAGGTTTGTTGTGGTGGTTTTATTTTGGCGAGAGAAAGTATAGCAGGATTTCAATCATAACTTGTCGAGAAAACACAGGGGTTGCTAACGAGCGGAATATCACAATACTTAACCTGAAATGCTGGAATTGAAAGTTATGAACGAATTATCGTTGGATGCTGGTGAGAATTAACAGTACGCCTATATCAACAGTAGAACTATGGTGTTTGAAAGTACATGAAATAATAAACAAATTTTATTATCGACTATAGTGATCTCATGGGGCCGGTTCCTCAGTCGCTCAATAGAGTTTATTTATCAGTTTCTTTTGTCAGATCCAATGATGCTAACTATTGAATCAAATGGTCAGGCTGTTCGAATGCAAAAAAAGTTATGGTGATGGTCAATAAGTTTTAGTTGAACGACTGAAAAATTGTTTTAACGTTGGAGATTGGTTTGACGTTGGAGAAACTGTTTAATTAATAGTCGAAACAGCTGATTTCTGTAGCAGTTTTTATTTAAACGCCTATACAATTCTCCCAGCAAAAATTACAAGATCAGCTGAATAATAAAGCTGAATGTTACATGCAGCAAGTTTTGGTTTGTAGTGTGAACGTATAGCAGGATTCTTTTAAATTGTCAGAAAACAGCTGATTGATGTACGCTCGTTTACTAACGTTAAATCAGCTGTTTTCTGACAACTTAAAATAATCCTGCTATACCATACAGTAGATGCTGCTACCGTTTTCAAAGCTGCTACCCTGCTAAATCATTCAAATCGAGCGCACTGCTAGTACAATAGATCGCCAATTTTCTGGAGGGGGGGGGGTGGCCCAAGTGGCAGCTCAATTTTCCAACGGGGTTCGAGTCGGGGCTTTCTCTTTCATCTGCAGTTTTCTTTCGCCTGTCCTTGAACGCTGCTGAACAATGGGCGTCTCTCTCATTGTTGAAAAGGTCGAGCGACGCACAGCAGCACACGTTTCTAAAGAGCTGCATGTGTCAACCTTTCACTTTCCCGCCGCCGCCGCCAAACTTTGGCGCCATGTATTTCCCGCCGAAAACTTGCTGCCAACTTGACGGCACAACTCCTTATTGAATAGAATATAAATTCGTCGGCAGCAGCCAACAAAAGCACGACAGAATAGGAAAAGTTCAAGATAGAAACCGGATTTTTCGTTTTGATTTTACTGGGAAAGTTGTGGTTGGAAAAGTAGTTCCTTTTCACAACTTACTGTTCCTTCGCTGAAAGTCATGTGACCTTGATGTGTCTTCAATCTGTTTTATACTCAATCATCTACTCATCAACTATCAAAGTAATTGTTGAACAGATTTTAATTTCCTTACTTTCTTATTTATGTATTTATGGTAGATAGTTTGTGATAGATATTGATAAATAGATCCTAATTTTAATAACATGAAAATGTCCTTAATATAAATTGAAGTTCCAGATCTCATCCTACCTTCCTAACTAAATACTTATCACCTGTCCTAATGGATATTAGTATCCATTGATAATGTATTTATCCATTAGCTATTACTATATTGTCAAAATAATTATCAGTAGAACGTGTATTTTTTGTGAGTAGATCTTATAGTCCTATTTATTCCATTTGTTTTTTTTTAACATCAATTACCTTTCTTTGCTATGAAAGACAGGCTATGAAAGATTTGTTTGAACCGCCATTGCTGTGATGTTTGTAGAAACCGCCCATTGTGGGAGGAGCTTATCTAGACCAATGGCAGTCGTTCACTGGATAGGCCATTCAACTGCCAATCACGGCGCTCGGTCACGAGTATAAATTCTGCTGCACTGAACTTTAGTTTTAGATTACCAGAGACTGATAATGGTGTAACAACCAAAACTGCAGTATCTCGTTGTTTTATCAAATACGTTGTTTTGACAACTTAAAGTCTTCTTATTCAGTATGGATAACTACCACAACATCACCTTCACTACTACACAGAAAGATCCTATACAGTCGTTTGAAAAACATGAATTGATAATATTGATTAGACTGAATTAGAATCAAAATTTAATCAATTGGGTAATGAAGTATGATTTTAATCATCCATTAAATCGAACATTTCACTACAAAAATTATAATTCATTCCAATGAATTTTCAGATCAGAAACTTTGTAAATATGATAATCAGCTACGAATAACTCGAATTTAAACAAGAATTCATCATCAGAATTAAATGAAAATTAGTTTATAGATAATAAAAATCCTTCATAATTCAAACATACGAGTGGGCTTCCGCTTATATCGAATCCTGCAGGAGAACTCTCATTAATGTAGGGTTGAAGCAACAGGGGAAATCCATTTCGAGAGAATAGTCCTCTAATAAAGTGTTATGACGGGGAAATTCTAGCTCTCCACTAATTAGCTCCTACATCGGCCTATATTTCGCCTTTATTACTGGGCTAATAGGCACTCACCAGTTCCGTTTTATAGTGTGCTACGCAAGGCATTGCTATCACTGCATTGTAAAGATTACACTCTTGAATTCAAAAGAAAGAATGGGCCTGATGAAAAATCGCAATCAAGTGAAACCTATACTCTATTTCATTGAATAAAATAGATTGGATTGAAAATTGAACTATCACGGTTTTATCTATTTGTTCAACAAAATTTTAAAATTGGATTAATTTAGTCCAATTTAGTTAATTTACCTAACTTAAATAAAATTCATCTAGCTATCTGTCATGAATCTTGACCCATCTCCCCATATTTCCCAAATTCCTCTGATTACTTTGCCAAAAGTTATTATTCATTAAGACAGTTTGTTATCAATGACATTATCAATATTTTTCTGTTTATTCTACACTCAATAATGTTTTACACGTGGAATCGATCATTTTTTTTTCTCTTTTTTATCGTATGGCTTTTTATCGTTGGGGAGACCCTTACGGGTAGGTTCCACCTCGCCTAATTGCACAATTTTTTTGTGTCGGTCACCCATCCAATTTTTATGAAATCGGTCTTGAATATTTAATACTGTCTCACAACATCATAGTAGTGCACTAAGAAGTTATTTTGAAGAATAATTTAGAAAATATAATTATACTATCACCAACTATAATACTACTATTCTACAAACTTCATCACCATACGTTATTGATGATAAGTGTTCTCCTCGTATCAATAATAGGACAAAATTAATGAAGGGAAAATTTACACACTCATACACTATACTAGCTTGTACAGTGAGAGTAGCGAACACTGCTGGAGAGCTCTTTATGAAATCGAATTAGAACTATCAAACTGAAATCTATTTCAAACCGTGGCGAAGCGTGGTATACTTAACCGGTCATCGTCGGGTATATGTCCGGAAATATACCCGGCGATGACCGGTTAAGTATACCACGCTTCGCCACGGATTTTAAAATCTTAAAATCTCTTAAAACCTTGACTAAATTAAATTTAAAATTCATTTTTTATTTACTCTTTCTCAAAGTCATGATTTCCCACCATTATAAGCCAGTTATCCACGAAACTTAGATGAATGGCGTTTACACAATTGGCTGTTTCCATTGTGGTGAATGATTGCCAGTTCTTTGTAATCCACTTTACAATGTTCTAGAGTGGAATGTAGGTACCAACAGCTGAAAGTTGTCCGCTCTTCATCCCAACATTATCGAGCCAATAATGAAGTTGAGATTTGTTACCGTGAACTTCACCATTGTAGTCCTCAACTTTCACCTAATAAATGTTCAAGAGAGAGAGAGAGAGAGTGTGGGAGAGAGTGGGAGAGTTGTTGACAGACTTGGAACAAAAGCAGGCACTTCTGGAAGTTTTCGAACTTTTCGAGTTTTGCTTGTCTGATCTGTTGGACTTTGTTCGGTGGAGGAACGAAACGCGATCCAGTGACATGCAATTAAAGGGGAGCTCCATCACTCTCAGCCTTCACGAAAGAAAATTGCCATCTCCTACACACGCAGTATGGTATTCACGTCAAAACTGAATGCTTGTCGGTTGAATACGAGAGACTACTTATTATTGTAAGAAGATATTATGAGAGACAACTTATTATTGTGAGGAGATATTATGTGAGACTACTTGTTATTGTGAGGAGATATTATGTGAGACAACTTATTATTGTGAGGAGATATTATGAGAGACAACTTATTATTGTGAGGAGATATTATGTGAGACAACTTATTATTGTGAGGAGATATTATGAAGGCTTGTTATGGCGAAGGATGAATGTCAGTGAACTTATCATTGTAGGCCTGAGAATGAAATCATGAAATCTCATCATGCTGGAGGGTAGGCGTATGGAAACGTATCATTGTTACCTGATGACGTCACAAGCAGCTCCAAAAAAAAGTAAAATTAGTGCGTTAAATACCTCAATGATCTTGAGAGGGGTGAAAAACAGTACATTAATTCAGTACGTTGTTCTTTCATGGTGTTAATTACATCCCTCTTAGAACACACAAGAAATGACGGCGAAATCTATAAAAAACAAAAATGATCAAATGGACTTTGTCAGTCGTAAAGGTAGCCCGTAAAACTCGGCAAGTCATCCTAGATTTTATTATTGGCGAACAGCGTAAAACGAAGAAGGTCTAAACATAAAAGATGGAATAACTTTTTACGTCTATTTACGCTCACGCACTGCACATTACCCTCCAGTTTTGAGATGGAAAAGTAGCTGGAAAAACGGCCTGACAGGACGGTGTAATGTTGGAAAATTTCCGGGAAAATTGGCTTCAGCCGGGGATGACACGTGAGAAGCGAGACACTCGATTTTATGTTTCAATAATACAGAATACATCAGTAGATTATAATGACTGTTCCGTTTACGAAAACATGTTTTCATAAATATATGTTTTGAAGAACATGTTTACGAAATATCCTCACTTGCATGAAAACAACATCAAAGAAAAAACTACTTGCATGAAACTACATCTATAATTAGAAAATAGTCTGTGCAGTGTGCATTCAGTATATAATTATTATTCTGTCTATTCTTATTAAACTAGATTTTTGTGTATTAATAATGATATATGATGATATATATAGATGATATATTCTGGAAGTTTTCGATATTGAATAGAAAGACTGGAAATATTGAAAAATCCATGAATTTATTTAAATTACCGGATCGGTTGTTACACCATTATCAATCTTTGGTAAACTCCAGAGTTTTGACAACTTTATTTATTTATAACAACGATTCCCATTATGATACCGTAAATATACCTCAGTTCAAGATACTTATTAGTATCTTATCAAATAAAATCTAAAATACAGTGCAGCAGAATTCATACTCGTGACCGAGCGCTGTGATTGGGAGTTGAACGGCCTGTCAAGGTGAACGCCTGCCATTGGCCTAGATATAAGCTCCTTCCACAATGTGCGGTTTCTACAAACGTCATAGCAATGAAGGTTCAAACAAGTAACTTTACTCCCAATCACAGCGCTCGGTCACAAGTATAAATTCTTCTGCACTGTTATTCTAGTTACCAGAGATTGATAATGGTTTAACAACCGAAACCGGTATCTTGTTGTTTTATTAAATATGTGGTTTTGAAAACTTCAAGTCTTTTTATTCAGTATGGATAACTACCACAATGCCACCTTCACTACTACACAGAAAGTTAATAATGTTACCCAAGATTGAGGCTATCATGATTTTGTGTGCGAGTGATTCTGCCAGTCTTGACTAAAACAACTCCGATAAAATACAGATATTTAGGTTCAGCATTATTAATTCATATAAGTTATTGTTTTTTAACATGATAGTTTCAAATCTAATATTATTGGTTTGATTCCCTGAGGTATCCTCAGGTTCTAGACAGAGAACTTAGGTGATAATGCATATTATACATTTAAGAGATATTCAGCATTTAGTCGGTATTGCTTCATAATTCAAACTTCAAGGAATCTCTGAGGAGAATGTGAACTGTAAACTACAGAAAAGGTCCTAGACAGAGAAGAACCTATGTGATATTGCGTATTCATATTAGAGATCTATTCAGTATTTAGTCGGTATTGCGTTGGATGGCCCCTGGTGAATCAAAGGCTTCAACTGTTGGTAATCCGGCCACCGCGATAAAGCGACCACTAAGCCAATTAGTCGCCACCTTTTGTGACTTGTTTTCCCGTAACATATAATCCCGCTTTTGTTTATCGTAGTACGCTTTATATTGAAGTCTGGCGCGATAGTGTCAGATAATGTGGGTACATGCAACAACAAGTTCAATGGAGCTTTAATTAAGTTTGAGTTGGGTTTGTGCAAAGTCTCAACTGGCAACCATGCATATGATAACACAGGGGAAAGCATCGGGGATTCGTATGTCGAAATTCAGCAGTCTCTATATTATAGAATCTCTCCAGTGGAATAGTTTGTTATTCATAAAGCTAAAGGAATTATAAGATACAATATTATTTATCTACGACCGTGTTATAAAGCAATCATTACAGTTTCATGATTGAAATCGTAACAGTTACTTTTTCGAAATGGAATTTGAAACTTGTATCGTAATGACGACTTTATAAAACGGATGCTATATTATGAAACGGTTCTAGTTTTTAGAAACGGTTCCAGTTTTAAACCACTGGAACGGAACAAAACACAATTAGGTAGGTAAGAGTGACGTGACAAAAATGTTTGGAAACCTGTAATTATTGCATTAGAAAAAAATTTAAACATGTTTCCAAACAGTTTTTGAATCACATGTGAAAGTATATGTGTTACAGGTTATGTTATTGTTTATATACGTCATCACTGACACGGTCTATCGGAGCTGATGAAAGCACTGTAGTTGCTCATGCGTGTGTTCTTTTAGCAGCTTCCTCCCAACCTAAGTAAGAGAGTAAGTAAGAGAGGACCTGCGAGTCCTAACTTCGCCTTGTGTTTAAAAGACAATAAATAAATAAACCTATAAGGTAAACATTGGAATAGAACAATGGTCGTTAGTTCAATAAGGTTAGTTTCAAATTAATAATGTAGATATTATTGTTTTTTGTTGGTCGTGGATGAAATGGTGTATGCAATGGTTGTATTTTAGCCTGTAAACGACTCTTGAGATACATTAAAATAACTCGTCGCGTTGCCGCTCGTATTATAACCTCGGTATCTCACTCGTCGTTTAAAGGCTCTCATAATACAACCATTGCATGAACTACTACAGGATGATTCAGATAAGTCAGAACTGTAACTAGTTATCCAGTTCGGTGGGACAGTTATAGGAATTTATTTTGTTTGTATGTTTTGTCAGAGAGCTTTGACCTTCGAGAACATATCCTACTCCACGCACACACACCCCACCACAAGCGCTGGTGTCAGGCAGAGCACGAATAAATAATTGTTGTCAGTCCTTCACGATGCTTACGCAAGAGCAGAGAGTCGCATTATTGGATGCATACTTTTCAGTAAAATGTTACAACATTCACTGAAAAGTATGTTTCCAATAATGCAGAAAATATTAAATATAAATAAAACATTAAATAAAAACATATAAATGAAACATTTTATCATCCATTCAATATTAGAGTTCTGACTTATCTGAATCACCCTGTATTATTGCTGCTGAATTGCCTATGATGGAACAAGAATCCTTCTGGACACTATAGATAGATCTTCTATATGCATATAGACCAACTGGACCCTATATAGACAACTAGACACTGGATGTAGAGCAACTGGACACTGTAGATACTTTTATGAATCCTAAACACCTATAGTGCTGCTTTTCTCCCTGTCAGTTTTCTTTTGCTGTCAGTTTAGATTACTTCTGTACAACTTATATTTCGTATCTTTTCTTCTTGATTTATAATAAATCAATATCGTTCATTGCAATCTTCAACAGATTGAACCAAACACCTCATAGTACAGAGGTTTCAACTGTCAATCCACATTACAGCTAGCCGTTGTACTTTGTACCTCGAAAGCTCAAATTATCCGCCTGAAGTGCAGAGGTTTCAAATAGTACTGGCTCTAACTAACTCATCGAGATTCCTCAGTGTCGAAACGTGACGTAAAGTGAGTTAGGAATTGATTAGAGAGTGGAGAGCAATGAGTAAATGGAATTGAAAATTGCAAAGAGTGAAACAAAGACTGAGAAATCGAGCTCTTTGTGGAGCTGAGAAACTTTCATCAAAAGCTCTCAACGTTAATTAGAAAGAAACACAGTATCTTACAACAGTTTTGCTCAGACACAACTCATCTCTTGTCTCTCTCGCTCTGCATGTTGTCTCCGACACTCATCAGATGTCTCTCTCTCTCCCCCCCTCTCAGTCATTTCCTCTCTCTTTCACCCTTTCTCTCTCTCCCTCATTTCATGATGTTCACTTCTGCTTCCGCTTTGAAAAATAAAACAATACCAGGGGTTTTATTGTTACAAGTGAGCAACACAATGTTCTGTTGGTGCAATTGAACCTTTCTTCTTTACAACTGGTGTCGATTCTCTTCCGAACAATGCTATCTTGTTACAACTGACATCAGACACTCAGCCTTTGCCTTTTATCCAGAGGCTGGCGATTTAGAACAAGCACACCTATAGACCACTGGCATCCACTTTCGGGAAATTAATGACAGACTTTCTAAATGTTTAGTTTAAGATACTGAGTGTTTTACTTCACATTGAAATTAGATTGACTGGGATGAAATCGAGAAGTAGTTACAACAGATCAAATACCCGTGGCGAAGCGTGGTATGCTATTTGTATTCCTATAGGAAATATACCCGGCGATGACCAAATAAGCATACCACGCTTCGCCACTGTCAAATACTTTATGTTGTTCACTGAAGAATCAGGATGCTGCACATCAAGATGTAAGAATAATATAGTTCAAGATGGAAAGAAACTCAATCTTTTCATTTTTGTTCCAGAAAATTATGTTTTTCACTAATTATTAGTAATCAAGATGTTCTAGAATTTAAGAGAATCATGTATTGAATCAGCATTTGAAAACACATGGTTATTGATTCAATAGTGCTATTTGATCCATCAACTGTCTATTGAGCGACTGAAAAACCGGGCATCAGTAAGATTAGTATGCAGTATTGAGAATGAATTAAAATAAATTTTTCGGACTAAAAATAAAAAGGAAATAAACCAGCTCACATGAGATTGATAATGTGATGTGATGAATTTGATGAATTAATGATGTAATAATCAAAACTAATAATGGTGAACTATCTTGATATTTTAATGAAATGGTGGTTATAATTAATCATAACTATGATATCCATCCAATCTAAATATAGAAAACATAAATTTGATGTATGTCTCCTCATGAAAAACCGATAACTCACGAAGATTCATCACATTAGACTCCTCATCACACTCCTCATCACATTTGTCTCCTCATGAAAAACCGATAACTCACGAAAATTCATCACATCAGACATATTGAAAGCCACCGGCTGCCCCATTATTAAATTTCGCTTTGAAAAAATGCCTCATAAGCCTTGATAAACGACAACTGCTATGTCAAACGATCGCCTTAAAATAAACGACCAAAAATTCATTTTGGGGCTGGTTGGCGCCTTATGAAAGTGTAGGGTCGGTGCGACCAAAATGCTGTTGAATTTTTCACTAGCTAGAACGGCGGCGCGTTGCACTTTCGAAAAGATTGTTGACATTCTTCTCTTCCGTACACACGTTCTCAATTTTTCCTCTTTTCTTTTTCCCTTTCCCTCAAATTACCCTTCTCCTCCCCTACAACCTCTCACCACCGATGAAAGTCCCATCCACACTTTTACTTCCTCTTCCTTTCTCGTGAAAAAAGGAACTATTCACACTCTTCCACCCCCTCTTCCTTCACACACATTCTCAATTTTTCTCCTTTTTTTCTTTCTCTCCTTCTTTCTCTATCCCTTCCCCTTTCCCTCTCATCACCGATAAAAGTCCCATTCACTCTTTCACTCCCCCTACCTTAAATACATTCTCTATTTTTCCTCTTCCCTCTCTTTCTCTTCTTTCCCACATTTCACTCACCTCTTTCCTTCAACCTCTCAACACTGATGGAATTCCTATTCACACTCTCTCTTTCTCGTCCTTCCTCTTGAAAACGGTACCATTCACTCTCTCTTCCTCCTCCTCTCTCGTGGAAAAGGTAAACTACCACCCTTCTTTTCTTCTAGACCATCGACGTGAAAAGGGACCAATATTATGATAACGTCCTAGGTTCTCAAACTTGCTCATCGACCTCATTTTTCGAAATTCTATTACATATTCTCGCATATCATCTGGTTCCCTCCTGCTTTTTGCACCGATATATTATACTGATACACTCCAGTTGAACTTCTAAGCCCAAGATGACATCAGTAAATAGCATTAATTAAATTACTCCTGTTCATTATTGATATTCTGTCAAACATTGGTAGTTATCCATTCATTCATTATTAGATCAAGAATACAGTATCAAGAAAAAAACAATAATTAGCAAAAAACTTCTCCTGTAACAAAGATTTTGTTTATTCGCAAGTCCATTATTTGACGTATACTAAATTCTATTCTACATATTTGAAAGACATCATCTTTGATATTTCTTTATTATGGATTTTGTCAAATATGATATATCTCAGGGCTTTTAAAGTGATATCCTTTACATTCAATATAATGATTATTGATGAATATCAACAGACAACAACAGCAATTGTTGAGATTTACAGATAGCCTACAATCGACAATAATACCATAGAGTTTCTCATGAAGGGGTTTTTTCACTTCATACAATACAAAAACCTCAAACTCGTTGAAATCAGCTCCATTAAAACATGAAAAATGTGAAATCTCAACATCTCTCCTGAAAGTAAGCAGTTTAGAGTACTGTTCATGAGTAATTACAATAGAGAGTATTACAATCTCATATAGGGATAATAATAATTAGGCCTAGGCTTGAAAATACTCTCAATGATGTGAGAAAAAAATTCCTTTTTGAAGATAAGTGCTTGCTGCATCCAGCAGTAACATTTCAAAGCGTAGGTCTAATACATAATATACTAATTCATGGTTGTAATACAAGTACTCGTATATCACAATTCCAACATTCATATACTATATGCATAGATGTAATATATCACAATTTCAAAGCATAGTACAATATTCAAAATTATGTGAGAAAAGATACTGCTCAGAGATAAATTCTTCGTTTATCTACTAGCAGAAATGCCAGAGAATTCTCATCAATTTCCTTCAAAAGTCATAACAAGCCATCATGGCTCCTGTCACTTTTAACCACGAAAAAAATGATTGAGCATTGATCAGAAAAATTCCTTTTTCAATAAGAATGATCGACAGTACTAGAGTCGTGAGAGTATAGATATAGATGAGAAGAGTGAGGGAAAATAGATTGTCAGTAGATAGAGATAAAGCATGTGAGAAAGAGTGTAAGCTACAAAGGGGAGAAAGCAATAGAGGAGTTGTCAATAATATGCCACTCGTAAATTCAGAAAAATGTTTTCCTTATATTGCAGCTCTCAACGTCAAACTTTCAAAGCAACATTCCTGTCGAAAAAATACTAGAATCAAAGAGAAACGTTTGTCGTTTCTGTTGTCGTCCGATTTAGAATTAAATTCATTACACTTTGAATAATTTTCACACCAACTGAAAAGGTGTGAGTGGTTCACTTTGCTGCCAAGCTTTCAGTGTCAGCTACTTCTTGGTGACAATTTTCCTGGTTTTGTTTTCAATGCAACATTTAAAAGAATATTTTTTCGAATATCCTCGATAAAACTGACACATTTTGCGCTGTATAAGAGACATTCCACAACCGTATCTAAACACTCACATGAATAACATTGTTGAGAGTTTAAAGTGAAAGTATCAAACTCGTCTCACATTACAGCTCGCGGTAAAGTTGAAAGTTACAGCGATGTACCTTTCCTGACACGTTACCACAGATTTGCATTTTGCTGGATCGTTTAAAAATTTGTCACTTGGAGAGGTCAAGTGACTCGAAAGGAGTGATTTGTCTTGTCACGTGATGTTCTCAAAATATTCCTTAATCTTCCAGCAATTTGTACAACTTTCCCATAATTTTCGGAGCAGAATAATGGTGAAACGTTTGTTCTCAGGCTAGGCGTACACCGGTTAGTCAAGACAAGACAAGACGAGATTAGTCACGTTTAGTCACAGTACTTCACATAGATGCTTATGAAGCAACACACACCGATTAGTCATTGCATCGGTGTGTGCTGCTTCATTAGCAAGTATGTGAATTACTGTGAATAAACGTCACTAATCTCGTCTTGTCTTGTCTTGACTAACCGGTGTACGCCTAGCCTCAGAATACTAGAATGGATATTATTACTAATGTATTGTAGAATATTGAGTGTTTGTTATGAAAAATTGTAATTGCAGCCTTCTTCATGAAACTTTGAGTTAAGAAAGACATCATGAATGAGGAACTCACAATAAACGTCCAAACGTCATAAACACATATATATAATTTACACTCGAAAAAGCATTTTGAATTCGATTATGGATCTCTAAAATGTTGATGGACAAGCTGAATCAATAATAAACAATTGAAAATATTCAAAGACTTATCAGAATATTAATATAGAATGAAACTTACCATTATTCTAATTCCACTAGACACGTGACCAACTGTAAATGGAAGGAAATTCTTTATTAGTAACAATGATCAGTTAAAATTTTCATCATTGGATGAAATATATCTATCTTCATGACACATGTATGATACACCGTATTGTGAGTTGATGTTAGAATGGTTTGATCCTCATCATCATGAGTTGATAGAAATTCCTATCTCTCATGTTTCAGAAAAGAATTATCACTTAACTTGACAATAGCAATGGATGTGGCATTTATGAGATATTGAAATTTCCAATGGAATTCATTGGATTAACACTAAACCACGTTATTGTGAATAGAATTATTGACGCATGAAAAATAGAACACATCACATAATAGAAACACAAATCACATAGTCTCATCACAAAAATCACATAGTCTCATCACAAAAATCACATTATAATTTCATATTTCTAGTAATATCATATCCATGATCGATTGCTATGAGTATGTTATGCAAAAATGATCTTTGAGTTTTTATTAAAAGGGTTTTGGTCAGTGGCTTTCATCGAATCTCCTATCGCTATCTCGTTCTGTTGTAAATGTTTGCTCCTTGCGAATGTCTTGAGAACAATTTACAGTAAACTACTGGTTAACCGAGCTCCGGGTTAACCGTGCCTTTTATGAAAAAATAACAAACATGAATAAAGCTCGTTAATAGCGAGGGAAAAGGTTATCTCAGAAGACGATCAATATTTTTTCAAGAAATAATCTAGGTACTTGCTTATAAATATAAATAATCTATTCTACTTGTTTACAGGAATGAAATAATGGTGACTATAATTATTATGTTTTTGCTTCCAATAAGCCAATTTTGTAACCTTGGATGGGGTTTCACGTCTTTTTTACCATGGCTGAATTTAATCTTCTTATTATCAGAGTTTTCCCATATCGGGAGTCTACTCTATGTTTCTTTGAATTTCCGACGTAGTGATTACAGAAATAGATTAGTTGCAACGCCTTATAGTTTATTAGACTATCAGTTTTTTTTTATTTGTTCAATTTGATAAATTCCTTATTGAGACATTAAGCTGCAGTAAACTCTCTTCAAAAGGATGATAGAAGCATTATCATTATCACTAGGCCCACTGTACAATCGACTCAAGATCATGAATTTGGAAGGCAAACCACATTCAAAGGGGACGGATAGCTTTCTGATCCTGTTTCTCAACCATGTCTGGAATACAAGACACTCCACTGCACAAATTGATGAATTTCTACAGTGTGCGTGTGCGTTTGTGTGAGTGTAGTGGTTGATAACTATATCTATGTAGAACATATATATGTCTATAGCACATATATACATGGACGAAGGTTGATAAGATGGCGAGGAAACTATACAATCAGAGTTCGTCTGATTTACTGCATTCAGAACTTGCTGAAGACGTCTAGCAAATCCTTCTTTGGTGTACCAAGCCATCTCCTAAATTACTTCGACGGTAAACGCATTTCCCTAATGCCATGTTTGATATGATTGGAACTTGTAGGCTATATCAAGAGAGAAGATTCTGTGGAAAGCTTTTCACTTTTGGCATCAGTAGTATTCACCTTCTTAGAAACTATTTTGTCATTTTGAGATTCGTATATTATGATTCATTTAAAAATAATCTCAAGGTGATGGAGGAATCATCAGAATAAAACATTCTCACACCTTTTGTCAATTGCCTGATTGGAAAAGTGCTTTCTTATTGGACAAGTTATTAGGAAATATGCCTTATTGAACTTAATAATGAATAACAGTGATACGAAACTGATTGTTTTAGAACACGAAATTATAGAGAATTTATTATTTCTTACGGTAATCCTATTGAACCATTCAAAATTTGAGTTGATAACGAGGCCATAATGTTCAATATGTTGAATGACTATAGTTATTTAGCAGTCACTGAATATGATATGTATAGTTACTTGTATAGTCTTGTATAGTTACTTATCACTCATGAATATCTTATCATACTATAGCACAAATGTCTACTCTCACTTTGATTCTCGTATCAATTTCTTATCATTCAGCTCCGAATTGATCAAGCTCAGTAACGTTTAAAAACTAAAGATTCATTACTTACACTGTATTGCTTATGATTTTCTTATGAATTACCTACTTATGATTGCATATGATTATTTGGTGAGATCTCTATGAGTTTATACTTTAATAGAACCGACATATTGTAAAGATCTGCAATATATTTCAGGTGCAATAATGGTTTGAACTCCTATTCTATTTTCTGCTCATATATACTTTGTTCAAAGCCAAAGACACCGTTCTTTGATCTATCCTTCAAAAACTGTGTTTCATTGACAAACATGACACATGATTTATTCTACTAAAATTATATGTTCACCTTCTTCATCGTTACTTGAATCGATTATCGATTTCCATCAGCCGCATGCTAATCGATGTTCGTCAGTGTTCAATGTTAATCGGTGTTCTCAACAATCGAGAAACGACATGTCGATTAATCGAATAGCCTACACATATCAAGCCTGTTCAACATTCGCATGTTGAATGGTTCATTATTCCAATAATTGAATAACATTGTAACGACGTGTGGCTTCCCACAGTTGATTCCGTGCACTTGTCAAACTGCGCATGACATGATGAGTGATTTCAGTTTGTAAATGAGATCATGTCTTGTATAGGAAATTCTAAATCGAAACCAGGTTTGTTGTAGAAGTATATTATATCAGGCAGGCGTGTTTAGTTGTTTAATCTTTTGTTAGGTTTTTCATAGTACACACCATGTTTTGAACATATCGTCATTATCATGAATCAATTTCAGGCATGCGTGATTAGTCGTTTATTTCTTGTTCATTTTGCAAAAGAACCCAAAATGTTTGGAACACTGCATGAACCGTCGTTATCGTCATTGAATTCAGATTGTTTAATTTGTAATCAATGAGCTCATTAATGAATTAATCCTAAAGCAATTCATGAATTAATAAATTAATTAAAGTGTAGAGGAATGCAACTACAAGAAGAATTAAAGTTGAAATTCATGATTAACTTTTTGGATTTACGCTGAATGTTTCAATGGCTGTTCAAACAAGTGACGCCCGCCATTGCTATGACGTTTGTAGAGACCGCCCAATGTGGGAGGAGCTTATACCTAGGCCAATGGCAGGCGTTCACCTTGATAGGCCGTTCAACTCCCAATCACAGCGCTCGGTCACGAGTATAAATTCTGCTGCAATGTATTTTAGTTCTAGTTTATCTGAGATTAATAATGGTGTGAAAACCGAAGCTGGTATATCGTTGTTTTATTAAATATGTGGTTTTGACAACTTTAACTCGTTTTATTTAGTATTGATAATTACCACAATGTCCTACCAAAACCTTCACTACTACACAGAGACAAGGGCGTAGCCAGGGGGGGTGCTGAAAGGGCTTCAGCACCCCCCGAAATTGACATTTGTTGTAATTTTGTCTCTTGTTTGCTTTTTTATCCCATGAAACTATTACATCCTTATAACCTTCCTGCCTATTTCAGCACCCCTCTCCCCCAAATAAAATCCTAGCCACGGCCTTGCACAGAGAAAAGAGAGGAAAAAATACTGGGAGAGAATAAAACAGGAGTTAGGGATACTTAAACAAAAGATGGATGAAGGTCTTTGAATACTCCGCTGTATTGGTTCATCTCGAGCAAGAAATAATATTTATGCTTTTCATTATATTCTAACGCCCACTCCCCGTAAAATACTGGGAGGAAACTAAGGATGATCAAACAAAGAATGGATGTATTTAAAACTTTCAAAAGCTTGAACACGTTCCTTGATGTTTTAAAAATATTTATCTAGAAAAGTCTATTCAAGTCTAGAAAACAACGTGGGATGAAAGACATGTGCAAATTCCCTACACGTAAATCACACATTTTAAGGTTACATTTCGAATCAGTGAACATTTTACCCTTTCTAGCAGTTAGCTGTATCACAGAGAACAAAAACACAATAAAAAGTTCGATGGAGCATTAAGGAAATCGTCGGAGATGAACCGAGGTGCGTGGGAAGATCAAAACCATTACAACCCTTACACTGTCTCCTACCTCCCACCCGCCCTCTTACTCTCTCTCACGCTCTCTCTCTCTCTTTCCCTCTTTGTACTCTCCCACGCATTTTCGCCGCGTAACGTAGTAACTCCCACCGGGTATCCAGCCATGTAGATGCGTGGTATTTCGAATTTGAATACGGAATGAATCACCACAGCTACAATACACCCCTCCCCCACCGAGCGAAAGACTACTTGAAAAGCGGTTGATATTGCTGTATATATGGTGGGCGTGACTGATGAAAGAGGTTTATTGTTATCGATAACGATAATTTCAATGAAATCGAAATCTCTGAGGAGATATTTCCACTCAAGCTGGATTGGTGGTTATTATTGTAGGATGGATGATTTTGAAAATTCGGAGTAATATTAGGAAGATTGATATCATATAAGTATAAAAAATATTGATTCATGTATGATCACTAGCACAGTTACCCGACTACACTGTATGGTTCATGAGTGTGAATACCCTACCGTGTAGTCCAGTAACAGTGGCAGAAATATGAAGATTAAAGATTGATTTCAATCATATTTCAGGTATTTTTTATACTCAAACCTTTTTCTCCTCGCCAGAATTCTCCTTTTAATTCTGTAATGTAAAATACCGAATAGAGGGAAATTGAATATCTCGAAGACAATGGATGAAACACATGGTAGCTCATCTATCAATTCTCATAGGTATTTTTTGTGGCAAGAGTCCGATTCCCAATTACTTTGCTCGTGCATCATTATTGCATATTTGAGTGAGGCAAGGTGGAACCAACGCGTAAGGGTCTCTCCGCCGATAAAAAGCCATACAAACATGTATATAAATGCATGTTGAATATGCTCTTGTAGATTCTTGGTTTGTTGTTCGTTAGTGGAATGGGATTCTAATATCGATGTTCCGAATATGGAGCACGTACACATATTTTCCTAATGAATAAGCTTGCAAGGATTTTTTGCCCCTTACAAAAAAGTATCTGATTTACTTTGCTGGGTAGTAATTATTATTGTTCAGTATGAGCAGTCATGTGAAGTTGTGGAAAAAGGAGCAGAATAGAAAAAACTCTGGAAAGAAGGGATTGAAAGAAAGGGAAAGAGAGGATGAAGAAAGAAGGCAAAAAGGGAAGGTTATCAACAGAACGGAAAATAAAGACAGAGTATAAGGAAAGAGATAAAGAAGATTAGAGGAGATTAGAAGATTAGAGTGAGAAAGAAGGGAAAAACGAATTGGAGAATGAGAGGGATCAGTAATATGAAAGGAGAGAGGAAAAACAGAATTGGAGAGAGTTGAGTAAGAGAGGAGTGGATAGAGAGAAAAAGAGAAGAAGCAAGAAATTAATTGGAGATGGATAAGAATGAAAACTGAGAGAAATAGCGACAAAGAATAAGAGAAGAGAATGAGTAAGAGAAGAAGCTGAGAAAGATCAGTGAAAAATGAGGCGATGAAGTAGTTGGAAAGAGGATAAGCTGGAAAATGAATTAAAGGTAAATGAGAATGAAGAAGAAACCGATGAGAATTAGCGACAAAAAAGAGAGTTGAAAGAATGAGCAACAAAAGAAGCTGAGAAAGATTAGTAAAAAATCAGGTGATGTAGTATGAATGGATACGCTGGAAAATGAAATATACGTTTATGAAATATACGTTGAAAAATTAATTTGAGATGAAGAAGAATAAAGAGGAATCTATAGTAAAGAGCGACAAAGGAGAATAAGGGGTGAAGCTGGGGAAAGGTGAGTTAGAGAATGAGTTACGGATGAAGCTGAGAAAGATGAATGAAAAACTAGGTGATGAAGGAGTGGAGATAGGCAACCCGCCGTACAGGGTTTCTGAAAGAGACTCTCTGATGAGTTTCTGTATGGATTTGGATACTACTAGCAATGCTCACTGAACGAAGAAGCTATTTGCATGGAATAAGCGTCTATTTGCCTTCAACGTTAGCACTCTGAATGAAAATGAAATTCCATTCAAACATAAATTATTGTAATAAGTCAAGGCCATCCATCGCATGACTCACGCTAATGATGATAGTATTCGGCGCTGAGATTCTGCTTGAATGAATATTGAATTTCACCCACTGAAATCATTCAGCAACGATCATTGACTTCTATAATCTGTGAATGAATATGCTTTATGATTTGAAAATCATATTATTCTGCGAAGAAGGTGGTTGAGAAATTTAATGGTGAATAACTTTCAGTTATTATACGTTTAGTTTATACCTTCAAAACTAACACCTCAAGGACGAATAAAATCCCCTGAGAATTCTAAATTTTTCACCAAACATTCTGAAAAGTGTTTACAATTCAATTTTCTACTTCAACTTCATGTTCTCGAAGTACATATACATGGTATATAATATCATGCTTATCATTGACTTTTTCTCTCTCTTTGACAATATTGAATACGAATTTTCCTATTATATTTAGTATAATTCACAATTATTTATCATGAATTTATTTTTCAAATAATGTGTGTTAGAAATAATGTCACCAAATACTTTATTTCATCTCATATGAAACGTGCTTTTGATAAATTCAGCACTAAAATCGTCAAAAGAATCATTTGTCTTTTATTAACGGTTATCTGTTAGTGAGAGTCAACCGGTATAAGTTGTAGATTGTTTCTTTTTTTGGCAATTCATTGAAACTCTATTGAACAAATAATGTATGTTTAAACAATGTATGTTGAATCGGCAATATTCAATTCTATTTAATTCCATACGAAACGTGCTCCTAGCTTAAGCAACGAAAAATCCTTTGTTTAATATCCATTTATTAAAATATTTCATTTAATTTAATTCCATACGAAACGTGCTCCTAGCTTAAGCAACAACGTCTTCCAAAAAATCCTTTGTTTAATATCCATTTATTAAAATATTTCATTTTATTTAATTTCATACGAAACGTGCTCTTAGCTTAAGCAACAACGTCTTCCAAAATTCCTTTGTTCAATATCCATTTATTAAAATATTTCATTCTATTTAATTTCACACGAAACGTGCTCCCAATGATAGCTTGAGCAACAACGTCTTCCAAAAAATCCTTTGTCTTCCATCTTAACAGTAATCACAAGAGAGAGTGAACCGGTAAATGACAGGCTGAATAAGACCAGTCTGCGTGGTCGATTACAATGCAGAGTGTGAATGACGACCAGGAGAGAAGGGCTGCCAATTGGCATTAAGTAAACTTGAGAGAGGCTCGAGGAGACCTTGCCTGCTCACTTTGCGGGATGCACTTGGTAAACACTTGGACTAAACACCTTCAGCTAACACCACTGCTCTCAGCTTAGCTATCCGCATCAATCATGTATATCTACAGTGGTGTCACTTTCTCGAGTAGATACGGTGGTGTATACGATAGCTACATACTAAAGTTCAAACTAATTCAAACATTCTAATATACGAGATTAGTCACGTTTATTCATATTATTTCAGTTGTTGAATCTTAGGCTAGGCGTACACCGGTTAGTCAAGACAAGACAAGTCAAGACAAGACAAGACAAGCCAAGGTTAGTCACGTTTAGTCACAGTACTTTACATATTTGCTTATGAAGCAACACACACCGATTAGTCATTGCATCGGTGTGTGCTGCTTCATAAGCAGCTATGTGAATTACTGTGACTAAACGTGACTAATTTCGTCTTGTCTTGACTAACCGGTGTACGCCTAGCCTAACTATTGTCCTATGAATTACGTCCCTACAAGCCTATGAATCATTAAATGCAAAGTAGTCGAAGCGAAAAAAAGCTAACATGTTGGATTTTGATTTTGTGCACAATTGGTTAATCTATTTAGTATCATGTTATCTTCAAACCTACAGAAAAATTGAGATAAATTTCATTGTTATAACGTACCTGGTTGGCATGACACCACTTCTTCACCCGGACAATCCCTGAAAAAAGCAAAACCAGCAAATATTAGTTTGGAATAGATATATGAATATTTTGAAAGGATATTCTTCTCACATGTATGACAGGAAGAGAAGTTATGATTCCACAAAACTAATAATGTATTGTGTACTTCAATTAGTTATGAAACTCTCCTGTACTGCATTTGAATCTAGAAATTATTATTCCATCAACCCAAATTACGGAACGTGAAGTCAAATATGCAATAGATAGAATATTCATCAGAATATTCAATTAATTGCAATTCAGTTCATCAATGAGTGGAAGAAGAGATGATAAGAATAACATGTATACATGTACACATGGTATACATGTATACGGCTAAAATTAATTTAAAAACGTAAATTTAAACAAAATTAACCTTGGTTTAGTTTCTTCAGGTTTTTTCGGGTTGTTTATTCAATCGTTTAGGTACGCAAAGATTTTCCAAAAATCGGGAAATGTTTTCCAAAATACATGGAATATCATGTATAAAAATATCTTTCCCTTTCAATATTTGCCAAAGTTATTTCGTCTATCCTTTCGCATTGGACAATATATTATTGAACAGAAGCACACACAAACAAGCAAGTGCTTAAGATGGTGTATTTTCCAAGTGGGTCTTCCAGGAATAATACGAACTTGGTCTATTGTGAAAGCCTAAGGCGCTTTGGGAAATAGTCCGAAGTTCATAGAGTTGACAGAGAGTTGAAGTTCTGTGTTGCTCAGACAAGATGCTATTCCCAAACGATATATTAATTACAAAGCAGCGTGAACTGTAGTTGCCAACAGAGCTGACAAAGCTAAGTTAAGAGCGAGCTGGTACCGTACTCAACAAATCCAAGATCTCTCTCTATAACTCAATTTCGAAGTTCTTGGATGCTGGGCATTGTGAAATTATAATTAATTCATTGATGTACGAATTATAATTATTTTATTGATGTTGAACCGATACATAAGAGTAATTTATCAGATTGAATTAAATAAGATCATCTATCAGTAAAAGAGTATTATATTATATTAGGTTTATAGAAGTTATAGCACTAACAAATGAATGATACCAAATAAAATACATTGATGATCAAATTTGATGTACGCGACTTGAAGATTTACAACGTTTTTGATGTACGCTACTTTTAATGAACGCACGATTTAATGTGTAATTTGAGTTCTTTGAATACAACTGTGATACTACTTATTCATTTACTCAATTCATGAATAATCAACTCAGAGGATGTCACTGACAGAGAGTAATTAATTAGTTGTAATATGTTAAATAAACAAAACATGAAGACTATTTGGTTTTCATACAAGGTAGAATGGATATCATAATACTAAAATTCAATTTCTGCTGCTCTGAACCAACTCAAAATCATGATATTATTACAACATTTCTCATCCCTTTTCAAAGATAGAAGGCGGACGCATAGCAATTAATAAATGTGTACGTGTTTTCACCGAGCTCTTGAAATTATCAGCAATTATTATTTGATGATAAATTAACAGGATAAACAGGAAATTTCGCCGGAATTAATTAGTAATAAATTGCTTGTTTACATACATCACAGGTGGTGGTGGTGAGAGCGCACGTTGCGGCTTCTTTCCGTTCAGGGGGTTGTTGGTTGGGAGGGGGTTGTGAGAAAAATGTTGGCACTTATCACGCACATCGCAAGCATACGCCTCGCAACCCAGGCAGATTCTCTTCTTTCTTCTTCTCCTTCTTTTTCCTCTCCTTCTTCTTCTTCTTCTTCTTCTTCTTCTTCTTCTTCTTCTTCTTCTTCTTCTTCTTCTTCTTCTTCTTCTTCTTCTTCTTCTTCTTCTTCTTCTTCTTCTTCTTCTTCTTCTTCTTCTTCTTCTTCTATCTTCTTCTCTTCTTCTTCTTCTTCTTCTTCTTCTTCTTCTTCTTCTTCTTCTTCTTCTTCTTCTTCTTCTTCTTCTTCTTCTTCTTCTTCTTCTTCTTCTTCTTCTTCTTCTTCTTCTTCTTCTTCTTCTTCTTCTTCTTCTCCATCTTCTTCTTCTTCTTCTTTCTTCTTCTTCTCCATCTTCTTCTTCTTCTTCTTCTTTCTTTCTTCTTCTTCTTTTTCTTCTTCTCCTTCTTTTTCCTCTCCTTCTTCTTCAAATTCTTAGTCTTTCTTCTCTTCTTCGTCCTCCCATATTTCCGCTTCTTCTACAACTTCTCCTCCTTCTTCATCTTCTTCATTCCTACTTCTTCTTCCTCCTCTTCATTTCTTCTTTCCTTCATCTTCTTCTTCTTCTTCTTCTTCACCTTCTTGTACTTCTTCCACCTTCTTCTCCTTTTCATTTTCTTCTTCTTCTTCTCTCTTCTCCCTCTTCTTCTTCTCCTTCTTTTCTCACTTCCCTTCTTCTTCCTTTTCCTCCTTCTTCCTTTTTCTTCTTCTTCTTTCTCCTCTCTTCTTCCTCCTTCTTCCTCTTCTTCTTCTCCTCTTCTTCTTCTCTTCTTCTTCTCCTTCCTCATCTTCCTTTTCTCCTCCTTCTGCCCCTTCTTCTCCATCTTCTCCTTTTTCTTCTTCCCCTTCTCCTTCTTCTTCACCTTCTCCTTCTTCTTGTTCTTCGTTTCCTTCTTCTTATTCATCTCCTTCTTCTTCCTCTTTCTCCTTCTTCTTCCTCTTTCTCCTTCTTCTTCCTCTTCTCCTTCTTCTTCCTCTTCTCCTTCTTCCTCTTCTTCCTTTTTCTTCCTCTTCTCCTTCTTTTTCCTTGTCTCTCTCTTCTTCTTTTTCTTCTTCTCTTCTTCTCTTCTTCTTTTTCTTTCTCCTATTTGCCCTCTTCATCTTCATTCTCTTGTTGTTCCTCTTTTTTTCTTTCCTCTCTGCCACTTGAAAGCGTGTGGCACGCACCTGAATAAAGTTGGCTGCTAATAATCTCTGCCATCACATCCACAAGTTGCTGGTCAGTTACTCTACCTGCAATTCTGCAAATTTGATGAAAACACACCACTGATGAATAGAAGGCTCGAATATTCAGAGGGCACTGATTTGTGGTCGAGTTGAATGGAGAGACTGTTGATTAGGTTGGTTTTGTTGATTATCAACTCAGAAATCGAGAATTGAGTATCAAATATCATATTCAATACCAAATATCGAATAACGAGTATGGAATATCGTAAAATGAAATTTGAATATAGAATATTATATGGAATATCAAATATCGTTTATCAATTATTAAAGATTGCCATTCATTTTCTCTTGAAATTCTGTATTGAAATCATGTATAACATAATCACCTTACCATTTAAAAAAATGAAGTTAGATTCAATATGGCGGATCCAAGAAGGCGGACAAGATTTTTGAAGTCACAGTAAAGTAGTATTCTCAATTTTAGTATGATCCCCAATGTCACCTACCGTCAAATTACCTTCGTATAAGAAATATTAAGCCGTTTCCATAATTTTCACCAACCCTGTATAACTAGCCTCTCATAATAACTCATGGCCTGTCATAAAGTACTACTTGTCTCAAGTCCAAATATCTACTTTATTTACTAGTCTTATGTCAGATTTTTCATTCGAACAGTAAAGTATTCTGTCACAGTAAAATTACCGGACCAGTAAACCATTAGGCTAGGCGTAGACCGGTTAGTCAAGACAAGACAAGACGAGTTTAGTCACGTTTAGTCACAGTAATTCACATAGCTGCTTATGAAGCAGCACACACCGATGCAATGACTAATCGGTGTGTGTTTCTTCATAAGCAACTATGTGAAGTACTGTGACTAAACTTGAATAATCTCGTCTTGTCTTGACTAACCGGTGTACGCCTAGCCTTAGACAGTGATTTGTCTACAGAACTATTTTTATAGTAAATGTTTTACTGAACGACTAAAAAACCAGGCATTAATGGTCTGGTCTTTGCTTATAAGGTGAGAGCTACAGTGACTATATTATACAAATACTGTCTTGATACAGTCATAGTGAGAAGTGTTTTTTTCTTCTAATGTTTCTTAGTAACTATCCTCTGAGCATTCCACGCTTCATAAATAGCAATTTAGGCAAAAACGTACCGGTAACACAGAATAGATGGCAGGCACTGGGAAAAGTAATGATCATTTTTAAAACATAGATGCAACTAGCTTTTCCTGTAGAAACCCCTTTCTAGTAGAGAAATCATCCACTCTCATCTCCAGTACTTTGCACTAAAATACTCTATACATAATAGATACATCATTGAATTTATAATGTGGAATAAAATCATCTACCTGTGAGAGATTCAAAAAGCTCAGCACAAATGTCAACTTATTTATAGTTCCAATTGAGAGATACGTCACGAGAGATATACAGCTGCATAATGCATTTTCCGGTGTGCCATGAGTAAAAATAGTGACATAAAATGCAGTGCTTAACAGAAGCTTTCAGAATGAAGTACTCCATTCACAGTTCTCGTTTCAAACTTTCATCATAACTACTTCGACAAACTATTCATGTACCGGTCCCCATTTCCTAGGAAAAACTAATTTCCCATAAGAAAATAAGGAAATGGAGAGCATGCCAAGAAGCCGTAAAAAATTCCCCTTAAAAACAAGCTAGAAAGCCGTATTGTACGGTAATGAGTATTGTTTTGCAGCATGGTTGAGTGCATAAAAATTGTAATCGTTATGTCACTTAAAAGAAGTAAACCTGACCTCTATAAGGATTAATTGCATAGATTCATCAATCTTAGTCACGGCAAAGGACAAAGCTATAACAAGAATACACATGATGTGATAGTTTTACGGCCAAAATACATTAAGATTCAACCGCCGTTAAATTACTTTATCTAACGGTCCGCCTGACGTCATTTCCCCCCTCCAGCCTCTGACAATACAGGGCTATTCTCTTGGTGGACCGACTTTACCATCAACTATGTAATGTAGCTATTACATCAAGTAGTACCAGAACTAGAACGTCTTCAAACCAAACAGTGATCAACTCTCTACTATAGCTGCAATAAGGTATATAGTTGGGCTTCATGATACAGTACCATCAAAAGTCTGTTAGTGGCATTCGATATGCACAATATCAATAATTACAACATGAGCACGGCTTCAAGACTTGACAAACCGAGTGAGGCTCAGAATAGATCAACGTCATTCACCCTTTGAAATCCCATCCACTAATTATAATGATGACTCAGCTACATGTGCGATCACTTGTTATGGATTGCCTTGTCACACAAGATCTAGCTGCAAGTAGTGTCAGCTACAAGTTGCGTCATCATCATCATCATTATCATCATGTGTTGAGCATCATTTCAAAGGATATGATGTGGGCCGACTAATTAATTCTCACCATGTTCATCACACTGATGACCGGGGATCCAGTTAGGACGGAGGCCATGTTACCGTGCAAATTACCATTAAGATGACCTACCAGGTATAGCAGGATTCTTTTAAATTGTCAGAGAACATCTGATTGATGTACGCTCGTTTACTAACGTTAAATCAGCTGTTTTCTGACAAGTTAAAAGAATCCTGCTATATATACTTCATCCGTACTATTAATACTGGATGGCGCAAAAAGAATGGATGGATTTGAGTAGGATAGTATCAGTGGACTATTGCTGTCTTTGACCGCAGAGCGACACCATTTTGTAGGTTAAAGTATCCAGTTTTAGTATCAATGGCGCAATTGACCTTGCAAAATCGCGTATTTGCTGTAGAACAATATTTCCAATAGAATGAATCTGCAGTCGTCGTTCAACGGAGCTTTAGCAGAAAGTTTCAAGTCGAGCTTATTGGCATAAGATTCTTCTTTACTTGAAAATCAAGTTTACTATCGTAAATATCGTTAGATTGAAGATTTGTATACTGCAATACATGAATGAATTGCTGCTGTATCAAAAGTTAAGGACCAATTTGAGGCTTTTAATGAGCATTAACGCATTAAGGGCGAAATCTTTCTATGTAATTTCTGAAATATACTCAAGTGTTTTGGAGTTTTTCATACAAATTCTCAAATTGGGTTATTTACTTAGTATTTTGGTGTTAGGAAGATAAATGTATGATTCAAATAAACTTTCTTATAACACTTTAAAAAACATCCATTCTTTTTGCGCCACCCTGTACTTTCTTATATTCGTACTATGTTATGTACTTCATTTGTACTATCCTTATTATTCTTTGGAGTACCGTAACCATTAAGACACCTCTATATTGTTAGTTCTCCTTTTAGAATAATTATAACTAGTAGAATGGATAAACTTGTTCCATTTTCCCGATTGTATTCGTCTCATAGTACGAACAATTCTAGTAAATGCAATCGTTGATGGAAGAGAAACCCTGGCGGAAGGAAGTGGAAGCGGTGATGAAAAGAGATAGAGATAGTAAGTGCAACAGTTCTTGCGTAATTGGTACTACCACTACCACCCCCGTTTCAAGAGTGTACAAGTTGGGGGTGAAAGCGTGATAAGTGAATAAGAGAAGAGAGGGTGGGTTTCTCTGCAGTTCTTGCCTATCTGTTTGAGGGTGTGAAGAGGAGGGAGCGAGAGGGAAAGAGTTGAATGAATGGAGAAAAGAGAGAAAAATAATAATGCTGAGAAGGGAAAGAAAGATTTGTTAGCATGCAAATCAGCTGAACTAGGTCATGCAATGTAAAGTGCATCCCCAGTATAGCCTGGGATTCCGTTGGTTCTAATTCCACTTCCTTGTAATTTAAATAGCTATTTTGCATTTTCATATAGTAATACTGCTTATGTTTGGGACGATGTTTTATTTTTTAAAGACTATGAAGATGCAAGACTAGTAAGGGAATGACTTTTGTAATGAATTGAATGTATATTCGTATTTCCTTCACTTCAACTTATGGGATTTCCAACTGGTTATAAGGAAATCACATTAATGGTGATTAAAATATACTTTGATTATTTTCAAAAAGATAATTGTCTCGAATGTGACTGTGAAGATGCAAGACTATTATGGAATAACTTTTGTAATGAATTGAATGTATATTACCATCTACTCTTGGGATTTCCTACTGGTCTTAGGCTAGGCGTACACCGGTTAGTCAAGACAAGACAAGACGAGATTAGTCACGTTTAGTCACAGTACTTCACATAGTTGCTTATGAAGCAACACACACCGATTAGTCATTGCATCGGTGTGTGCTGCTTCATAAGCAGCTATGTGAATTACTGTGACTAAACGTGACTAATGTCGTCTTGTCTTGTCTTGACTAACCGGTGTACGCCTAGCCTTGGGGAAATTCATTCATATACTGTACATGGATTCATTTCAAAAATATAATTATTGTCTCGAACGCTAACGCTCTTTATAATACAGTATTAAAGAAGAATATAAAAATTCTCAGTTCATGAAATTTTTCCGTAATAGTTGAATATGCCTTCTTCTGGGAAATATTATTGAATAAAGTGGAAATATTTGTATGGTGTATTGTCTTGGTCACCTACACTTTCGTATTTTAATTTTATTAAATATTTATTGTATGCTCCAACGTGATGTTGTACATCGTAAAATATGGAAAGTCGAATAAACAATTAACAATAATTAAAAATATCCACAAATCTAATATTGAGTAAAAATTTCTTAATATTTTTTATAAAAATTTCTTAATAATTCAAATTCAAATTCAATGATAATAATGTAATAATAATTCAAATAATGATAATAATACAATCATATTTCCAGTATAATCGTACGTGATGTAAAACATCATTTATATTCCATACCAGGTTATGCAGGGTTACTATAAAAAATTATCGGATTTTAAAAGTCTGTATTTGATAAAAGTAATACACATACAGTAATGAATGATACATTAAAATAATTACAAAATGTCCGTGTTTTAGGTTGTAATACTTTTAGGTTGCAGGGCATTTTCAATATAATAATCAGACACCGCTGCTACATTCTAAACTAATTATTATTATCGTTTATGAGAGAAGCTAATTAATTCTGCGCGTGGGAAAATCACTCTCACGATTGAAGCCAACCTGTGCTGGCTAGGCACCTGCAATGCACCGGCAACACATCTAATTAGTATGCTGTGAATCCATCTACTACTAGTGCCGCCATTCATCTCGCTCCACCAGTGCATCACACACTCATCCAATCAACAATTATTCATTCTAAACATTATCAATCTTGCTGTAGTAATTCATTCTGTTCATTAGCGGTGAGATGTATTCATTAGTTTGATGAATGCAACATGTTTTCCCTTTAACGTAAAGTATTAAGTATAGATATTATAGATAGAGGGGGAAAAATTAAAAGAAGAAATAGAAGAAGAACAAGAAAAAGAAGAAGAAAGAAGGAAGAAGAAGAAGAAGAAGAAGAAGAAGAAGAAGAAAAGAAGAGAAAGAGAAGAAGAAAGAAGAAGAAGAAGAAGAAGAAGAAGAAGAAGAAGAAGAAGAAGAAGAAGAAGAAGAAGAAGAAGAAGAAAGAAGAAGAAGAAGAAGAAGAAGAAGAAGAAGAAGAAGAAGAAGAAGAGAAGAAGAAGAAGAAGAAGAGAAGAAGAAGAAGAAGAAGAAGAGAAGAAGAAGAAGAAGAAGAAGAAGAAAGAAGAAGAAGAAGAAAAGAATGAAGAAGAAGAAGGAAGAAAGAAGAAGATGAAGAAGAGGAAGAAGAAGGAGGAAGAAGGAGAAGTGAAGGAAGAAGAAGAAGGAAGAAGAAGAAGAAGAAGAAGAAGAAGAAGGAGGAGAAGTAGTAGAAGAAGCGGAAATATGGGAGGGCGAAGAAAAGAAGGAAGACGAAGAATTGGAAGAAGAAGAAGTGGAAAGAGATGAAGAAGATGGAGAAGAGGAAAAAGAAGGAGGAGAGGAAGGAGCAAAGGAGAAGGAGAAGAAGGAGAGGAGGAAGAAAATGGAGAAGAAAAAAAAGAAAAGAAGGTTCTGAATGAGAAGATGAAGAGGTAGAAGAATTGAGGAAGGTGGAAAAGCACAATAACGAGGTTTTAAAAGAGAATGCTTTGGCGGGAAAACGTCATCTCTGCATTCGTTGAAATGTAACAGGCCAGCGCACAGCTCGCTCCGGTAATAAATGCACGCATTCAACTACTTCTCACATCTCCGAAATTACATTCAGGTGTTTGTTTACTAACACGTTCCCGCCAGTACTGGTAAACAACTAAGGCTATAATTTCTGTCACTTCTCTTCTGCTCTTGCCCTCATTCGGATTCCTGATCATTGTGAAGAATGTGATTTTTTTAGAAGTTATTATAGTTTGAATATTTGTAATAGTTTTCCAACCTTACTGTCATCCAAGTTACCTCTACTTTTATTCTATAAATCTCTCTATTCCGTTTCAATTCTCAATCCTTCTAAATTTTCCTCCAATTGTTCTCCTTGTTCTCTTCCTCGTCTGTAATCAGAAGTTGAAGTTGAAGATAGAAGGATTATAGAAGAAGATAGATAGAATATAGAAGAATAGATTGAAGTTAGGTTAATGGGGTGTAACTATTTCACCATGAAAACAATTCAAACATATTTCAGAAACGGTGATTCAATCATTTATTGTGTTTTCCAAGACGAATATTTTATTTATTTATTCAGCAATGAAAATACTTGAACAATGCTTGAACTGTGTCTAAAATTCTTCCATGAATCGTAGCCTAATTTGTAAATCATGTAGCCTCCAAACTTCGCCTACTATCTCGTGATAGGCCAGCAATGAATGACTCAGCTAGTTCTGAATTCGACCTGTAGATGGCTGCAGTTACTGGGTGATTTACAGTAGCTTCAATCTTTACAGACACGCCTCCAAGCTCCGCCTCTCTCCCCTGATTGGTCGGCAATGCACAACGCAGCTAGTTCTGAATTCTGTCGTAAGATGGCAGCAGTTACTGGGTCATTCAAGTTACAACTTCATTATTCCGCCGTCTAGATGTCAGAGGTGTTCTACACTCATTCTTATCCAATGCGAAAGAACAGATTCTTTCTATTAAACATGGACATTCGATATTCATAATAAATAAAATAGTGTATTACATTGTGAAATATTTATTCAAATAGTATACTCAAATTTTCAATAAAAGCGATTAGTTTGACAACCATCAATATTCATGACACACGTAGATTATTCATTCAATCATGGGGAACTCTACTACAGATTTTTCGAGAACGACTGGTCCAAAAAGACTGAATTTGGTATACAAAAATAGTTGAGGACTTCAAAGGATGTGATTATGGGGTTTAAGATTTCCCCACAAAATTATATACAATTACAAGAAACGTATTATCAGCAGTTTTAAGTCAAAGGAAAGATAGAGGGAAGGATGTGAACAGGAAGCCTATTTTTGCATCACTATAATATGAACTAAGCGATTGTGAATTGGATTCGTGCATGTGAAGAAGCTTCGAGGTGAGACCAAAAATACTTTTATGGAAAATGTCTTTTTTTTTGATAGGCCTATTTTGTTTTCGAATCACATGAATCGTTGGAAAGGCAATGGAGGAGTTTGGAGTTATGATCAGAGAATTGGAAATTGGGAACTCTTTTGGAGTTATACTTTTCTACAAAAAGAAGTTCATGATTGAGTTTTATTCAGTTCTTATTCCCTGGAAAAATTTTATTAAATGTTTTGGGGGGGGGGGGCTTGAGCCCCCAAAGCCCCCTGGCTACGCCCATGATGTGTGTAATTTCTAGCATTGCCTTGACCTATCGGTTGATGATATCTTCTCATCGACTTGACTTTTATCGTTGGCTGGTTTCGAACAACTAAGACCTACTGCTAAGATTTACGGCCAGCCTCCATTCTCTGCTCTTATCATCTCTTATTTTCTCTTTTTCTTCTTTTTTCTTCCTCTTCTTCTCCTTCTCTCCACTCCATTCCAACACTTTTCCCTACTCTCAGCTAGCTCACGTGTACGTATGTTGTGCTAAGTGTTCTTTGCAACTTTCGTAGAGCAGCATTCGTTTCGGTTAGTTTCTACTCAGTTCTGTTAGATTTTTTAGTTTCTACACGAAACTCCAATAATGCGAGGCGCTCTTCGCTGTGTTGAAATGAGGATTTGTTCCATGATGTGGTTTTATCTCAGAGTTTTAAAAGTCAGATCAGCGTCAGAAGGACAAAGTCTAAACGTCCACACCACAGATAGACAGACAATATTCGAATGTGACAAATTTCAAAGTTTGTGAGTTCTCTTTCGGTTAAACTTGGAATAACATTGTGTGAGCAACATCATTTGCACATAATACTGATGATAAGTTGTGTATCATACATGTGACCTACAATGAATTCTAAATTTTATTTGGTTTAAGCTTTGTTTTCATCTTGACAAGAGTTTGAAGCACTCTTGAATACTGTATTTCACATTTGTTACTCCTCTCATAGTAAGAGTAACGAGCTTCGGGTCATTCAACCTCGATTTGAAACTCTGGTTGAAGTTGAATTAGCTTTACCAAGACTAGTAACTTCAGTAGTTTTACTAGCGGTGAGACTACAATAGTGGTTGAAGGGAAAATAATTTACAATAATAATTGAAGGAACGAAAGTCCAAAGAAAGCTTTATAAACAGATTTGAAAACCTCTGCTACTGCAAATACTGACAACAGAACTGAAATAGCAATCGATAAATGCTACAACTGTAGAAAATTGGACAATAATTTTCAGTTATTACTAACATCGCAGAATACATGGATAAATCGAATCTCTTCTTTTTGTAGAGAAACCACTTGAACAAAATGTTGATCATATCACCACTAGACAAGAATGAATTCTAAAAACATAATAACACGATCCTTGAAGTATGAGTTTACTTCATTGCATTAGGCTAAACTGTATTTTATATTACTACTCTGTTACAACCGAGAGTCACAGAAACTGTCATTGGTAAAAGTTCAAGTTTCTTCCAATAAGAACAAACATCTCAATAATTTTAATTACATCACCAGTATCTTATTAATCTTGATCTAACTTGAGAAAATGAATCATGAAAAGTAACACAGGAAAGTAACTCCACTTTTGGTCTTGGTGAAGTTGAATGGATACCATTATGAATATTGTGATTTAGTAATTTCTTTTGTGAAAATGGTTCTTGTGATTTAATAATTTCTGCTTAAAAAATGGTTGTTTAATGAGTAAGCTTTGATTTGATTTGATTTTTGAATCTCAAACAAGCCATCAAGGTTTAATTCCATCCTGAAAAGGGTTAGCTTGACAGAGGTTACTGACTTTACGCCCAGAATATGGATTCAGAGAAAATAAGATTATAAACTTCATGGAAGGCCATAAATGAGAATAAAGATGCGTTTCATACAGTAGCTTACTGTGATAAGAGGTAAGCTGGTCCACCGTTAAACATGGCACTGGTTAAGTTAGCAATTTAGTTTTATGGGCTATAATGACATGCCTCTTCTTTATGAGGCTAGACGCATCTGTAGTGAGATATGGGCTCACGTTTAAATCTGCCTCGCGGCCCTCTTAATAACAACGCAATCTCATCCAGGCTTAAATTATCCCTGAAGTTTTCGAGTGGAATTTCCCTGTGAAGAAGAAGCCTTTTCTTTGGTACTTATCAAGAGAGTTTAGAACATTTAGAAAGTTGTTTAATGCTATTTATTACAGGAGTACAACATGTACGCGAATGTCTCGAAATCTTAAGCTAGCGTTGACCTCTTAAAACGACTCAACAATGCAAGATCAATAATTTCTATTTTTCAATAGATGATAATTTCAATGATAATGGGTTTATTATAATCCAGTTCCTGTAAATCCATTCCTAGAATACCAGCAGTTATAAAATTGAATAGTAGAAATGTTCAAACCTGTGATTTTTCCTCGTAAATGTCAACTAGACGTCTTTCGAGAACTATTTCAGTTTAAAAGAAGAATAAAAACAGAAGAATATCTCTGTTCTAATAGCTTGCTGAGAGGCAATGATTCATTTTTTATTGTAGACTGGGAAACGACCCATCTGACATTTAAAAACTTCAACAGTGTGAGAAGGAAGCATTTTTAATCTTATTAGTAGGGATAGTCAGTTTCAATTGGATTTCTCCAGACAAGTAGTGGAAATGAGTTTTGGCTGCTCTCTCAATTTGACATTTTACAGCTCTAACTAAGTTGACTTCCCATTACCTTCATAATGCAGTTAATCCACTAGAAAACACTTCATTTTCTTTTAATGACTTTAAAAACAATTTCATTACACTGTTGTCACAGGTGATAATAATTATTAAATAGTGATCTTTCCTTGAGTTAATCAACTATTTATTTCAAATTATTTGTAGTGTACTCGTTGGACATTCCACAGAAAATGATTAACAACTATCAATAAACTATCGGGAATAACTAGAACACCAAAAAATCATCATCATCATCATCATCATCATCATCATCATCATCATCATCATCATCATCATCATCATCATCATCATCATCATCATCATCATCATCATCATCATCATCATCATCATCATCATCATCATCATCATCATCATCATCATCATCATCATCATCATCATCATCATCATCATCATCATCATCATCATCATCATCATCATCATCATCATCATCATCATCATCATCATCATCATCATCATCATCATCATCATCATCATCATCATCCATCATCATCACAAAGTCATTGTGGTTATCCTCATTATCGACGGGACGTCGAATGTATAATACGTAGAACTCTGGTACATGAGTGGGAGTATTCAGAACACTGAACGCGACATTTGATTGCGAAAAGAATGCGCGCGTTTCTTTGTCGGTTGCCGTAATTTGCAGGCGCACGAGTAAGGACGTCCTGCCGTCTCTCCATCGACATCGAATTACAAGGCCGAATGGTTCAGCCAGGGGCTTTTTCAAAATTCGAAACGTAGAAACCTGGCGGCCAGAAAAGATTAGCAGTCTTAATTAAATTCGTCGTCTCTCGGCAAACCCACTTCGGCTCTCTCTTTCTATCCGCCGCCATTAAAACTCTTCACCGGTTTTCTCTCTTCTTTTTCTTGATTATTCTACGAATGAAGAGCGCTCAGGACGGCGCGTCTCTCGGGTATAGACATTTCCATTTTCTCTTATCAGGAGATTTCGTTCGTTGTAGATTGTCGTGTACGGAGTTGGCCCCGATAGATTTCTACCTACCCCCCTCCCCCTTCTCTCACAATAGCCCCACTAGATTTTTCTCCGACTCTTTTTCCACACATAGTACAGCTTCGAGGGCTACTGAGAAAATACAGAGCTTAAAATTACGGGGCTCGCTTCGATATTGATTTTGGCGAAAGGGTTCAATCCCAATGAGTGAATTATTCATCTTGATCAGTCAAACTGTGACCTTCTCTCTAAAAAAAAGTGCGATTGAATTCGTAATTGGTGGAACGAAAATGCAAAGAAAACTAGAAAGAATTCTGAGGATATCTGAATTGATAGAATCTAACCACCACATAATCCAATGAAATCCGAGCTATTAATAGTAAAATGAGTGGTATTATTTCTTATTATTTCTATATATATATATATATATATATATATATATATATATATATATATATATATATATATATATATATATATATATATATATATATATATATATATATATATATATATATATATATATATATATATATATATCATATTTTGACAAAGCTATCCAACTGGCAAGCATAGAATTTTTTAATGTTTCACACAAAGGACCACTCTTTCTCTAGAGGATAGTATTATGTTTTTTTCCCCTCTAGCCATACGATTATATATATATAGTGGTATTATAATTATTGAGTTGTGTGAATTAAAATCATAATTCTGCTTCAATTAGTCTACAAATATATTAGTGGTCTATTCTTCCAATCAAGTTTGTGAAAACAGCCAGGAGACATGCCTTGTTATTATCATTTTGCTAATTGGTATTCTATAAGGCTCTACAATGCACAGATACTATTTTATTAGAAACGAAGCAGCCCGGCCAGGTTACTGAAATAAGGAGATATGCAATCAAATCAGGATGGAATTTTGAAAAGAAGACACACCATCTCTGAAACTAATCCGAGAAAGCTAAACACCGCGTCTAACTTTCCTTTCGACTCCGCAGCGGCCAACTAACCTTAGCTTCTGTTTGTCTTTTTTAATTAGATTGTATCTGGCAAAAGTCCCTTCGAATCAGTTTCATCCATCTTGGTATAAATTTCTCGGCAAAGTTGTCGGCTTTGTTCTCAGTAATTATTCGCGATGGAGAGAGAGAGAGAGAGACTGTGAGAGATGGAGCGAGTGTGAGAGAGAGCGAGAGAGAGAACTGGAAATCAGACCAACAAAGAAGAGATTGTTGTGGACCTGCATAGCAACTTAGTTTGCAGCGATTCTCCAGAAATGGAAGCTCCAGTTCTGAATGGAGTCTTCACATGCAATTCCAACCCGGAGAGAGTTATTAGTTCCTGAGGAAGCATATACTTATTGGCTACTGTATTCCAATTTGCCTCGCTAGCGGAATCTATTATTCCATCCGAACTGTTTGTCAACTGCAGATAATATCAGCAACGGATATACAATATAAATACTATTATTATAGGTTTGGAAGCAAACGTTCAACTAAAGATGATATCAGCAAACAATATAATACAGTTCAGTTCCCAGTACAGTGTAGCCCATACTACAGAAGTTCGAGTATAAGACGAAGTATTTATAGTCTACCGTGCATTGTAGAATACACAGTATAACTCACTATTAGTAAAAGTTTGAAAACAGACCTTCAACTGCAGAGAAAGAGTACAAAACTTTCAATCAGCCGTTAATAGAAATCTGGAAGCAGAGATCTCATCCATTACAACGTGAAATGGCAAGTTTTAATTGAGTTGAAAAATGAATATCATGTACAAGTTGAGGTAGTCACAAACTGGTACAATTAAGGAGGAAAATGTTGTCTCAATTTGAAAATCAAATCAAGTTGAGAAATATGCGTATGCAACCTGCAAAATCAATTTGAAAATAGAGGAATTGAATATTGAAAGTTCCTCTATTGAAATTGAATAAACATTTTTGGTGGTAGATTGAACCTGTAGAAAACAGAAGATAGAAATGTTCCATCTAAATGTTGATTGGAATTTTCAATTAAAACTCAATTGATAAGGTAAGAAATGCTGACATTTTGCATGACATATGTATAGGGAATGCCTTTGAGCTATATCTCTACAATTAATAATAATGAAATTCTCTCGAAACAGGAAAATACAAAAAAATTAGAAATGTTTTGTAAAACTTTTCTGAATCTTGGTGGGCGGAAACTTTCAGAAACAGTCCATTGTGTTAGGAAAGAATAGTGGTTTCTCTTCTATGAGTCTCCATACCAAAAATATAAATATAATTTCAATTGGTTTGATTTTCGATTTGGTTACCTGTCATTGGTTTCAATATGTTGCCTTAATATACATACTGTATATTATGCTTTATTCGATTCCTTATTTATTCTTAAATTATGCTTTGTCATTAGTTTTAATATGTTCCTATAAGCTATAAGCTATAAGATAAAACTAAAATTAGCCAAATTTATATTTTGCGAATCAAATTTAGTAATTTTAAATTCTAACAATTGCGTAAAAAGCTGAAACTAACACAAAGCTCTAAGGAAAGTAGGAGTGGCAATCCTGATGACGTATAACGCCTACAGAAATTCAAACAGCCGTCTGATTGGCCAGTAAGCTAAACCGCCGCCATCTTACGATTTCGACCAATCACAAGCTAGCAGCTCGTTAACGTCAGATGAGCTGAAGGTTGTCATGTGACGTTTCCGTTCAGCTGGCTCCTGATTGGTTGAAATCCTAAAAAGGCGTCCGTTCAACCCATTGGCCAATCAGACAGGTCGTTGAATTGGGAGGCGTGACTAATTAGATCATTGCCACTCCTTCTTTCTACGGTCATCAGCAACGTCACGAAATAATGTAGCTCTATGTATGAATGTATCTATGTAATGCCAAGCGTCAAATTAATTGAATCTGATTATAGTTTACTAGAAAAATTCTATGCAACTCAATTTGAACAATGCACAAAAAATTCGCTTGATTGGGAATTATTTCCCCGCTACCTTTTTCATTCAATTACTGGACTAAGCTTTGAACTGCTTTGAAATACTTTCTAAATGTTTCATCTTAAGAATGTAGTTTTTTCCAAATCGGCTGAAAACTGGGTTGTCCCCTTTCGTAGGGTTTCTTCTGGAATTTCATGTTCAGGTTTCTTAAAAAAGCAACATGAACAGATATACCATTTCTAGGGTATCTATCATTTTACGGGTATCTATCCAACAGATATCTATCTAGGGGTATCCGGAAATCATTACTTCAGAAGTGACTCAAAATTTTCAAAAAGATTAGGTAATTTACTGTTTTTGTTCGTTACTTTGTTACGTTATGTTACTTTCAAAAATCGAATTTTGTCGATCTTTGTTTCCGCAGAGGAAATTAGGTAAGTGGCGAAGCGTGGTATGCTATATTTGGTACTGGTACTGACTAATATAAGAAGATAACTTAGTTTTGGACTTTTTTGATCAGTTTTGAGTACAGGCATATAATAATAACAACTACAATATTATACTTTAAAAATATATTACTACAAAAATTATAACTATATAAAATAACGATAATTGTACTCTTCAAGAAATCCAATCTGCCTTGATAGAGTTGAAATCTTCATTTTCATTCGACTGTATACGTTTTGGAGATGGGAATGTAATGCCTTAAAAGAGTTGAAATCTTCATTTTCACTCGACTGTATACTTTTTGGGGATCAAACGATATTTGTCTCCTCTTTTTATAATTTAATTTATTATTAGATGATAGGTGAATGAACAAAGAAAGGAAAAAAGAGACATAATATGATGCATATCACGTAAATAACAAACAGGATTAGGTGGGCTGCTTTTTCTGGAAAACACATAAAACTGGAACCAAGTCGAATGAGGGAATAGAACTTAATCAAGAGCTAGAATGATGAGAGAAGGTGGAAAAACGTGGTGAGCCTTGAGGCAACTAGGAAAATTTAATGAATAGGGGTAGCAACGGTAGAAAATGTGATCCCCCGGAGGTGATGAATCACTCTTACCTAGTTCACCACTCTCTCTTTCTCTCTCTCCTTCACTCCTTCTCCCCCTCCTTTCCTTTTCATTATCTTCTTATTTCTCAGCATCTCACGGCAAAGAATAGAATGGGCCTGTTTTGGTGACATTTGTAGATTGAACGGGACAAACAAGTCAGGCCAATGGAGGCCTACAATACCACAACTGTTTGTTTTGTTGAAGACGTGAAAGTTATTGGCGAAGCAACTCAGTTTGAGCCGCTTGTGAACAGAGAATGAGAGGGATGAATAGAGAGAGAAAGAGAGATAGAAAATAATAGAATGACTGCCTCTATTTGTTTCCTGGGAGGGCGAAGTTAGGGCGCAGCCGGCCCTCTCTTAAACTTTAAAACTTACTTATAAATCAATTAACCCTCCGCTATATTTCTAAATTAAATACTAGAGAGAGAGAGACAGATAGAGAAAGAGAGAGAAAAAGAAAGAGTGTGTGTGAGAGAGAGAGAGAGCGAGAGTGAATGAAACGTGTGTTGGAGGAAGAGAATGAATGAGAAGACAGAGAGAGAACACAGAGTTAGTTTGTATGGCATCAGAAAGTTTACCTCAATTTGATTTGATAGAGCGATTGTATTTATTCGGCTTTGGTAAAGCTGAAAGGGGGATGGACTCATCTATAACAGCTCTATCATCAACTTACATAGTGATTGGGAGGGGATCAAGTTTAGAATTGTATCTACAACAACTACAAGCTCAATCATTCACATCAATAGTGATTGGAAGATCAAATTCAGAATTTGAAATTGCCTCTACTACTTCTACAAGCTAAATCTTGCACAAGAGATTGGGGGATCAAATTCAGAAACATGAATAAGCCATAAATAAGTATATTCATAATTCAGTAATAAAAGCCATAAATAAGCTGAAACACTAAAACGATGGAAAATCCAAAAATAATGAGAGCATTTGGAATGATTTATGATTGTTCATAAAATAAATGAGTTTCTTGCGTAATTCTTAAAGATTGGATGTAGTTTCTGGGTGCAAGTCCCTGATTATGAAGTTAGCGAACGACTTTTATTTATTTTCTTTCTGAGACATCTTTCCTGAAAAGATTTGTGCGATTTCTCTACTTTCTCGTTTGTCGAGAGAGAGGTCGTTAGGTGAAAAAGATTTCATTTATTATACATTTTGCGAATCGATTATTGTATTTTGTAATTATTCTACATCCTGTATCAATATTACTCAAATATTATTAACAGTTCAAAATTCAATATTTTCGTGTTCTTGTGTTGTGCTTGTGGTTTATGAACTTTTGGACTTTTATGTATCAAAAAGAAATGCTTTCAAAATTCAAAATCATTCTGAAAAGTGGATAAAACTACAACCTAAGTGGAATTAGGTTAAACACGGCGAGGTGGAACAACCTTCGGGTCTCCCCACCGACAAAAGCCATACGCTAAATAATAATAAATTAATAACAGTAACTGTGGTAGCACGTAATTATGAAATATCTTCAAAAATTATGCCGAACATTTATTGTCGAATACTTGTACTGTACAATAAAATAACAGAATTGTGCAATGCACAAGAGAAACCTCATAGAAAACGTTGATGTCCACCATTTTATACATGTATATCCGTATATTATTTTAATTTTATATTTGTATATCCGTGGTGAGGCTCACAGTAAAAGAAGTGTACAGTTTGTGATAATTAAACGTTTTAAACTTCAACACGCACTCTTAATAGCCGGGTAGGTTCATGTGTAATGCTATAATTTTCTGTTATTTTAAACATGAGAAGTCAACAAGACTTTCAAGGATACTCTTTATCGATACTGGCTCAAGCACATTGTAAATAACGTGTTGTATAATTGATTAAGGGTAAGATTTTCAACTTCTAAAATGCCCATCACGCACAACTTTCATTATTAGAGCACGATTGCTTCCCGGCCTGCTTCTTACAACACACCCCCTGGGAAATCTACTGAAAAATTTATGATTGTCTTCAAGCAAGCTGACCTTGACACTGCTTTATTGAGCCGTAAAGCCGCTTCTGACTTCTTTATGACTAATATTATTTTATAACCCCTTTGTCAAGCGTAGTTTATGGCCTCAGCAGCTATCGCCTGCCGCTTCAAACGCCAGAGACTGATAGGTCACTTTTAAAATTCTCCTGAAAAAAGGAGGGAACTTGATTAAGAAACCATATACCTCACCCCAACTCATTCAACACGATGCGAAGAACATGATTGATTTGGAACAGTGAGATCGAATTCCGAATACTTGAATAGGCTACAAATTGTAGGAAATTTTGAAAGGAAGGGACTGGACACAAGTTCATAATTGTCATATTGATAATAATCAACAATAAATTTCAAGAAAATGTTGGAGTTTCAAATGATTAGTTGTTGATTTTTTTCTATGATGATGATATATGGTGGCTAAACCAGCGTCAATAGCCTACTTACATACCCTGGAAGCATGCCTCTAATTTCCAGGTCAAAAGTGACTAAGATATTTTTATTCGTTTTATCTATGAATTTTCTATTGTTTTCTTTTTTTACGATTATAAATGTGTTGTGTATAGGTTAGGTATAACTATACCTATATGTAACTATATAACCTATATGTACCTATATGTATATGTACTATATGTACCAATATATAACTATAACTATAACTATATAACTATAACTATAACTAGAACTATATAACTATACCTATATGCTGCCATACGCTAAAATATGATGATGATGAATACAGATACAGATGAACGAATGATTGAATGCTTTAAAAGGCGGTACAGTATCTCATAAAAAGAATCTAGCGATAGTTGGTATAGAAAACGCCATTTTGCGATCATTTTGATAAAAACTTTTTGTTTGATAATTCTGCTAGGCCATGGTCTACTAGATTCAATACTCACCTCCCATCGAATTTGAATTGACGTTTTCTATGATGGGACTGCAGGGCATGTGATATCCTATTCAATATTTCTCATGAAAATTCAATGTAGTAGGCCTTCGTTCACTAGATTTTCCGATTTTCCAATTTTCCAACAACGTCCCAAGGGTGTGATCAGGCCATATCAGTGATCCAATAGGCTAGGTCACTGCCAGGTTTGTTTAAACTGGGACAAAATGCGCGTTGGAAACATTTCAGATTCTCGTCCGAGACACATAAAACATGAATGCTGCCAAATGTAGGAGAGCAAGAGCCCATGAAATTTTCATTATAGTCTCATAGCGTGGAAAAACACATACGAAAGTCTGTTTTATTCATGACTTCGTCAAATCTTTCCCGTTAGCCTTGTCTTCTCTTTCGATTCAGGCTTGTAAGACAGCTTTCTTCACTTCCGTCTTTCTTGCTTATTGAGGCAATCCCTACCACGAGAAAAAAAAGTTTATTGATTTTGCAGAAGAACTTTAAATTATTTCATGATAGGAAAAGGCCCACTCATTGTGCCATTCTGTTTTGCTAAAGAATATGATTGGAACAATAAATTTTGAAAATTTCTGGTATCAGGATTTTTCCAATATTAAAAAGTTTAAGGACCCGACAGGGCCTTATTGCGATAGTACTCGTGTCCGTCTGTACTAGTGCTCTATAAACACCATGTATTCTCATCGCCCGCCATTTTGATGTTAGGCTAGGCGTACACCGGTTAGTTAAGACAAGACAAGACGAGATTAGTCACGTTTAGTCACAGTACTTCACATAGTTGCTTATGAAGCAACACACACCGATTAGTCATTGCATCGGTGTATGCTGCTTCATAAGCAACTATGTGAATTACTGTGACTAAACGTGACTAATCTCGTCTTGTCTTGTCTTGACTAACCGGTGTACGCCTAGCCTAATGCATGAACCTCATTCACACATTGAATACTGCTCTCGCTTGTTTCACAAAGTCGATGATTCACATTATCATCAGATACTACGTTCAAATATTCATCATTCATGAAGATAGACATCCATACATGCATCTGTTTTCAAGTTTCGACTAATACAGTTATTACAAAAGTTGAAAATAGAATTGTTTGATCGTTTTTCTGATCTCTCTAAATTACTATGGATAAAAGTAGTGGTGTACAAATTACCTAATTATTTCCCCGTTCATTGATGAAGATAGTCCAAGCCCACAGGTTTATTGCACACGAGAAAGCAGTAGATGTTAATTACTAAATTTGGAATAATGCATTTCATATTCAGCAAACGTCAATTCATTCGATCATTGTTTAGTAGTGTTATTAATTTCTCCTCGCAAAATCCAACCTCGCTAATTAATTAAAGTTGATCAAAGACAAGCTAGTCACTAGTGAACCATTTTCATTAATTTGAGATGCCTATACATATACATTTTGTAACACGTATATTCCGAATAGACGTTTATTCCGAATTGGTTTAAAATTTCCGTTAACGAAAATATAGAACAGGATTATTGACTTATTAACCAATCAAATTCAAATTAAAAAAATCTTCATTCTTCATCAATTTAAATGTAAATTTCGTTTTTTTTATTATTTTTTTTTATCGTATGGCTTTTATTGGTGGGGAGACCCTTACGGGTAGGTTCCACCTCGCCTCATTGCACAATTTTTTGTGACTTTTTTGTGTCGGTCACCCATCCGAGAGCGGTTTTCTTAATGTATTTCAAATAAGGTCAAAGATGATTTAGAAGACAAAATAATCTAATTAATTCAAACGAAGCTTTCGTTTAAAGGTTTATGATTAATAAACTGGCCCACTATAGTAGTGATCAAGGATAATGAATCAAAAATTATTTAGAAGACAAGATAGCCTAATCTACTGAATTCTATTCAGAAACTTTAGTTAGATGGTTATGATTAATAAACTGGCACAGTATTGGAGTGATCAAACTGATGTTAGGTCAAAGGTGATTTTTTTGGTAAGGTTCTAAGGGTTTATTTTTTAGCTACACCATTCAAGGCCGAATCCCTCACACAAGCGTGTCAATTTTTCATCAAGCTATTTTCGTGAGTTTGCGAAAAAATAACTGTAGCCTAAGCCGGTTGGTTATAAGCTATCGTCAAGGATCTGTCAAAAGCCCGAGTTTCGTGAAACACAGCCTAGAGCGTGACTGAAGTTTTTATTTTCGCAACAGTTCATTATTATTTTTCTATAGTCGCACATTGGAGAGCGAATCGATGTCTAATTTCGAGGCCTGAAATATTCAGGTTGAAATCTGTCATGTCAAAGCAAAAGTCTGGAGGGTTTAAGGTCAACCGAGTGGGGGGGAGTTTTGCGTGTAGGTCAGTAGGGGAACATAACCGTTTTTCTAGGCCTTCTGGGGGCGGGGAGGAAAACTTGAGTTTACAGTCTGCTGGGGGGTTGAATGGGGTGGGGGGCAAGACAACCTTGAATTCATAATTAATGGCAGCACAGGCCTGCAAGCAGAATAGTACAAGTCGCCGCTATTAATGGAATATAGATCGGTTCCTTGCTGTATATACACTATCTATGCTGGAGCTGGATTGAATTTTGGATGTCAATAGTAGGCTGCGCACTCGTATTTATCAATAATATACGTCTCTAAGCTCAGTATGTCGAGTAGATGGGAGTTTGGCTATCCTTGTTAGTCAAGACAAGACAAGATGTTTCTATCCTATTCGCACTGTGCATAGTTGCCGCACTGTCCATTGTTGTCGCACACAGTCCCAACAACAAACACGTTTGGTGCAGTTTTCTCTTTCTCTCTCAATGGAACTTGGCTTCAATGCTCCTCATATAAACAATGCTGACATCTTGACGTGAATCGGACTATAGGCTCAGCAGTATGTCGAGTTTGATATTATTATAGAATCCATAGAACAATTAGAAGTATTGTGAATGTTATACAACAGGTAAGATATTATATCTCATATAATTTATAATAATATCCATAATTCAATAATTTATGATATAGATAAATTATAAAAAAATAATTCATAATAAACCTCCCAGCTTCAGGGGAGGAGAGGTTGAAACATCAATAATATGATAATAATTGTTATGATTATTATCATTTAAATTATAATTTTTTCAGTCTATGGTGATACGATAAGTATATTCTATGAGAACAGAGAAAGATAGAATTCAATGTACATGCTGAATGAATCTACAAGGCGGAATGGGACAACTCGCCGCGGCCAACTCGCCGCCGCCATCTCGCCACGGCCAACTCGCCGCCGGGCCAACTCGCCGCCGACCCAACTCGCCGCGGCCAACTCGCCGCCAGACCAACTCGCCGCGACCAGCTTCACAGAAGGACTGATTACCTTGGCATTCAATTTATTACAACTTTTTAGGGATATTCAGATGCAGCTAACGATTCGAGATGATATATAAATTATAATTATAATGATAATAGCTAAATTTTATTCTTAAATTTTACAGAGAACCTAAAATAGTGAAAATTCTCTGTGATAAATGAAATTAACTTCGTTAACTTTGTTAAATTAGTGAATTTCTGAAATCTGAAATTACTGTTTAAATTAGGCATTTTACAGAGAACCTAAAGGTTCAATACAAATTTCATCAATAAATTTAGCTTTTGTACCTTTTAACATGTTTAAGTTGTGTTTTTCAATACATTAGTTTGATTAGTGAATTGAAAATTAATATATATATCATGTCGAATCGTTAGCTGCATCTAAATATCCCTGAAAAGTGGTGACAAATGCCGGAAGAATCAGTCGTTATGAGAGCTGGTCGCGGCGAGTTGGTCTTGCGGCGAGTTGGCCGCGGCGAGTTGGGTCGGCGGCGAGTTGGTCCGGCGGCGAGTTGGCCGCGGCGAGTTGGCGGCGGCGAGTTGGCCGCGGCGAGTTGTCCTAGACCCTCTACAAGGATCAATCATTTCAATCAATGTGAGAATACTATATTATTGTATACTCGTTCTTTCTTATTCTGGAAAAATTACACTGATTATTTTGAAAATATTTTCGTTTCATGATGTTCAAAACTGGGACGAAACGATCGAAAGTTGGTTTCCAACTTTAAGGGCCAGTTCATGAGCTCGGGATTTAGCCAAGTCCTAGACTAAAACGGGTGGCTACCATCGACAAACGTTTGTCTCGACAGGTTAGTGGGTTAGCAGCATAGAGAGCCCTTAGTACATAGTATCGAGGCTAACGTTTGTCGATGCTACGGTGGCCACCCGTTTTAGTCTAGGACTTAGCTAAATCCCGAGATATGAACCGGCTCTAAAAGTTTTCAAAATAAAACATTATTAATCCGGATATCATTCTACACTAAACTTCTATTCTTGAAACCAAAACGAATTTCCATCTTCAAATATTAATAATCAAACAGGTCAGTTTCTCAACCTAATCTAAAAGTTGGCTTAGTCTAGCTAAAACTAGTTCCTTCAAAAATGTTTGGCTTCTATGATGAAATAATTACAAACAAATGCGAGATTATAGTAGAAAAGACCCGTGACAATTTCATTGGCATTTCTGGTTGACAACAATAACGGTTGTTGTTCAAATAGCGTCGTCGGCACATACTCTTCAAGTCGGAGGGGGGGGTAGGCAATTTGATTGTCACTCCTGAAAACGACGACGCGTTAACAATGTTTATCGAATAGATGCGCCAACAATAGAGAACCAATTTAGGGGATTTATTCCGGCGCGCGGCCGAGAGGGTCGGACATTGAATCAACATCAATTTTCGTTGTCAGAGAAATCTTGGCCACCCTGTGTGTGACTGAGGGGTGGCGGGGGGTTGGTGGAAAGCTATTTCGTATATTAGAATCCTAATAAGGAGGGTGGCCCAGGTGTGCGCCTGTTTCCAAGGCTGTTAGGGTGGCGACCCTGCATTAGGCAGCTTACAGCCGCCTAAATAACAGACTTACAGGGAAAGCGTTGCGATAAATACAAGACAGAAGATAGTAGAGGAGAGTAAACGTGATAGAAGACACAAGATGTAAGATACTAGATACCATTAGCATAATGTACTTTTGTAAATTACACCTAATTGTGTAGAATAGCGTAAGAGATAAATGTTGGCTCCTAAAGTAGGAATAAATTGAAGTACCTTCTTAGTTAATGCTGCTCCTAGTTTATGATGGTTGTTTTTCCATTGTTTCATTGTATTTTTCCCATATTTTGAGCTGAATTAATTTCTTTCAACTTTCTACTTCTTATACGAAGTATACAAGTAGATGTAGGCCTACTATACAGTATAAAGTGTAGGCTATTAATGAAGAGATATATTATATTATGAAGAATATATTATGTGTTTACAATTTTACTATGAAATACAGGTTTGGATACAATATGAGAAGAAAGTCAATGATAAATTTCATTCATTAAGTGCTAACAATAACGTATCGTCTTTAAGAATGTAGTAAGAGAAACACATACATCATATTTATACAGATATAGCCTACATACAGATGTACTGCACAATCATCATCTTATCGATTTGATAATAGATTGATACTGATTCTTGATTCTTGATACTTAATACTTCATACTTGATACTTGATTGTACTTATATTGCATTGGTACCTACTCCGATCAAAGTTAATCAAAACTTCAAAATTATAACCTAATTGACAATATTAATAAAAAACTAGATTTAATATCTACTTTACTTTGTTATCACTCCAAATTTATCCAAGGAAAGATTTACAAATCAGACACTTTATCGTTTAGCTAAGAACAGTATGTTGACAATATTAAACATGCCCAATCCCATTAAAAGGCAACATCGCCCACAATCTAGAATCCTAGAATCGCCGGTCAACGTTATTGGATTTGTGCTGGCATCCAATTAGAGATTGCTGGGAAGCCATGACAGGACAGCCTCTCGTTGATTGTTGAGCCGCCGATTTCGTGTAAAATGCCGCCACAAGTTACTTAATGCCATTAGAAACCAACCGGCCACTCTTGCCAACATGACAAAAGTCACTCTCGGTTGTCGATTCAACCTCGTGCCTTCTCGAGAAGCTGCAACGATTATTATGATCGATATGATCAATGATAAGTTGGTTTCTTCGTCTTTCAATCAATGAGAATGTATATTTTCCATCTCTGCAACAGCAAACAACAACAAAAGAACGAAATAGCAATAATAGTGAATAGAGATGCCACTATTATTCCATGTAGTCACTGTTTTCATGATGGATGACATTTCGTGATGGGAAGCAAAGCTTTAGGCTAGGCGTACACCGGTTAGTCAAGACAAGACAAGACGAGATTAGACACGTTTAGTCACAATAGTTCACATTGTTGCTTATGAAGCAGCACACACCGATGCAATGACTAATCGGTGTGTGCTGCTTCATAAGCAACTATGTGAATTATTGTGACTAAACGTGACTAATCTCGTCTTGTCTTGACTAACCGGTGTACGCCTAGCCTTAGAGATTCACCATTGAAATGATGAATCATTTATAGACTAGATTCATGAAAAATCCAATATAGAGTAAAATTAATTTTATTTGGCAATTGACTTTTATTTAACGTTTTCGTGGGAATTAATGATGTTATGCTCCAGAGTTCCAGAGGACGCTATGTTATGTTAAGATGGACTATGTTAGGCTATGTATTGTTAGGACATGGATGAGCCTAACATCACCCATGAACCATGAAAAAGTTGAATAACAGTCATTCGCTATTCGCCAAATTAAAACAACTTTATAGAACTTGGAATTCATCATTGAGTAGATCCTAGTCAGTCCTGATAGAACTTACAACTAAAACCAGTCCTGATAAACTCGTCCAACAAAATTTCTTCTCACATTCCATGTGAGAACTATCATATCAGTGAAAAAGTTGGTGAGAATAAATTTGAGTAAAGTTGGAGTGGATAAACAGTGGTCATGAATAATAACTTTATAAATAAAAAGTTTCAAATAATAAGATTACTTCTCACAAATTCAGACTTGAAGTCGTTTCTCTAAGCAATTTAATTTACTTTCTCATCGGAATTTGAAGTTTGGGCAACCCCATTTACCTCAAAACAGCTTCTGCATTTGAAGTGATTGGTTGAACAATCAGCAAAGCTGTTATCATTGATGCGAATGACAAGATAATAGGTTTCTGCGATTGCTAACTTACCTGCTATGAATTGCGTTTGTAAGTTGAACACAAGAGATGAGTGGCGTAGATGAGTTTCCCATGAGGAATTCTAACGAGGAAAATGCGTCACAAAAGATACAAGATACAAGAGTCAGCAAGATACAAGATACAGAATGACAAGATACAGAATGACAAGATACAGATCAGCAAGATACAGAATGAGTCAAGCACAGATGTGACGTAATGTTTGCGGGAATTTGTTCACTTGCTAACAAGAATGGACAGTGAGATGACGATTGATTGGGGAGATCGTTATTTCTCAGAAAGTGTCCAATGTCACGATCAGAATACGAGCGATTCAGCAGAATTTTGTGACAGTCTGGTTTTGTTGTCAAAAAAGCATACAATGATCTTACCACCAACAGAAGATAACCCTTATTTTTTAATGTCAGCTTCCGGGAACCAAACCCTTTCCAGTCAACGACAAAAGTTTCGACATTAATTTTTTATAGATGATGATAACCCTCTACCTTATTTTTGAATTGTTAGCTTCCGGGAATTATCTTTCACTCCGGCTTTTTTTCAATCGGTCAACAACAAAAGTTTCAACATCACTTTTTGACAATGATGAAAATCAACACCAGTACGGACCGGGCCCGGATCGGAAGGAATGAAAATGTTTTGACTGTTTTGAAAAGTTTGATGAATCGTATGTATGTAATCAGATGAATAATATTAAAATACCCATTAATACATGGTACTTACCATTAAGGTACATTACTATCAGTAAATTACTGGTTCTTACCAGGACCATTAAGATACTGGTGTGACAAAAGCCTAAAGTAACTTCAGTTCATGAAAGGAGACATTATTTTTCGTGTTGTTTTCAATGTTTTTCTTCAAATTTTTTACTATTACTCGCCCCCTGTGATAAAAATTATAATTTTTGTTGATCTCCTTAATACACAATTATTTTTCAACATTGTGAAATCAATAACAAATTTAATTCAAACTATAAAGATCTAATTAAATCTATTTTGTCGTTTTTAATTTTATTTATCTTCGTTATCCCAAAATAGTACAGTACTTATACGGAGAATAAGTTAATAATTATTTTTATTATTTTGGAGTGGTCCGTAGCCGAGGGCGATAAGCGCCGGTCTGATAATCCAAAGGTTCCAAGATCGAATACAGTTTTGATGGGTAATTTTACTGGCCATCTCAGTACCGCTACAACAGTGGGGAGCTGTAATGCGGGTTGTATATAGTGCCCCTTCTTTATTTCGGTTGGCAAAGTCTCTAGAACTAGAACTAGAGTCCACGACGGCCAGACCTTCGAACTAAGGCTAGGCGTACACCGGTTAGTCAAGACAAGACAAGACGAGATTAGTCACGTGTAGTCACAGTACTTCACATAGTTGCTTATGAAGCAACACACACCGATTAGTCATTGCATCAGTGTGCAATCTTGTCTTGTCAACAACTAAGAACTACCAATTTTGGTTCAAAACATATGAATACAATGTTGTGAATTATTATAACATGAATTGTTATTAAAAGATTTTAAAAAAGAGAGTGATAAGAAAGAACTATAACAACACAATGCTTTGTGTGGAGAAAATATTCTGATAACATTAGATTGTAAATTATTCTGCATTATAAAAACATTGAACTACATTATGCGTGAAAAGCCCTTATACACAATCTTCGTTTAAACTAATTCTAACAAAACGTCGGTTAAACTTGGATTAAACTATAAATCCACGGTTTAAACTGAAATTTCACAGTTTAAACATTGATTTTTTGTAAAACTTGCTTCAAGCGAAGATGGTGGATACAGGCTTTCATATCGTTAGTAAGAATAAATCATCATTTAATAACATTGAGTTGGTCCTGCACCAATGAAATTCGAGTATCCTAATTGGAAAGGCTTCCTCCTCTTTTCTTACTTGAAAATGTTTTTACTTAATTATTATCTTCCATTTCCCCTGATCAATGAAATATAATATTTCACCAGAGAGAAAAAAGTAAATAGAAGGGAAGTTCTTCTTCTATACCCTCTGGGTTCCACTGTAATCAACTGGCGGAAACGTTTAATGTTATCATTATGATCTCATTATCCATTTAATACATTTGTATGTCTTTCAAATTCAATTATTTTTTAATGATTTCTTTGAATGGAAAAAAGGTTGAATTCATTTCCACATAGTTGAGGCTATAGGGCTCTTCTTATTCAAAATAAATGAACAAATCAAGAACAAGTAATTAATAATAATTTACGTTTTTGAACACCGACTTTTATATTTTTACCTTTACTTTTTTACCTTATCAACAATACAACGACTCCAATAAGATATTATCACAATACATATTATTCGATGACATACTATCAATTATTAGATGACATAAGTATGAGTAGACCGATCTCACAACACCTGATAAACTGAAAAAATGAAGACATTTTCGCAATTCCATTTAGAGAATTGAGAAAACATTAATCTCTAATCATGAGTGAATACGAACACGAAAATATCGCCAAGCTCCTCAAACTAAACTCAAAAACAATACATAAACTGAAACATTTCAAGAGCAAAGAGAATGGAAAATAAATGAGTGATGAGTTAACTGCGATCTTCGATAATGAACAACTAACCAATCGAATACGAGAGTGATCCTCTACAATAAACAACATCAACAAATCTTATAAAGGGAGTCATTTTGTTGCTGTAGACCGCTTTTAAAAATCAAAACAGCGTTTCCAATATAGCACGCCGCCATTATCAAAAGTAGTCTACCATTTACTACGTCAAACAGCTTCGACCAATCCGATGCAAGCAAGCAGTCATCACGTACTCGGTCACTCCCACTTTTAACGCACTGTCATTGGTCAATGCAGAGCTGCGTCATGGATTTCATTTTGTGCAGAGCAATGGATTTCTTTAGAATGGCGTCTGTTTGACGCTACTATAATGACTGTTATTCAACGTTTCCAGGGTGAAGAGTAATGTTATTCTTAGCTCTTTCTCCAGTAAGCACAGTCTGCAAGTAACTTATGTTACAAATGCTGTCTTTTTGAAAAACATAAAAGCTGCATTGCAGTGTAGGATATTATTTAGGTAGAAACTGTTTTATGTTCAACAGTAGACGTAAGATATGTTTATAATTATGGTAGATAGGCAGGCCTATGTGTTTTTGAATTCTGTGCATACCAACAGGCGTATCTGTGTGCGTAATCAACAAACATGACGTGTCTGTTCTCTCATCTCTCGTTTGACTCAGCCGCCTTTCTCAAAAAACTCATCACTACCTACGATTTTGGCTGAAATTACTACAATACTACAATCCGCACTCGAATTGTTTGAAATAAAATAAGTCGAATTGTTTGACATTCTGAATGAACTGCTCTGCTGCTTGAAATTGGAAAGTATTCAGTTCTATCACTGAGCCTCCTCAATCATCCCTCCAAATTTAGGTTATAGGTAGTGGCGAGCGTGGTATACTTATTTGGTCATCGCCGGGTATATTTCCTATAGGAAATATACAATATTTCATATAGGCTTTCACCAAATAAGTATACCACGCTTCGCCACGGGTTATAGGTAAATTGATGGAAGAAAATAATAACAGAAACTGAACACAAAATAATGACGGTCAATCAATTTACATTTTAAATGACCGCCATCATTTTGCACTGTCCTATTCTCAAGTCCCGTCGCCGCCGCCTCGGACATTAATCATCAACGAAGAAAGAGAGAAAAAAATGAAATGAAAGAGGCCAATTTTTCAAAGGATGAACAAGATCAATGGATTAGTGGTTTGCGGGGGGGCGGGGGTTGATTGATATACATTGCCCGGCGGTGGGGGAAATAGACTCGGATAATCTAACCAATCACAATTAACCTACTAAGCACGTTTCACAAACTGCCACCACCGATAAGGACGCGCGTTTATTGGATGATGGCACACCTATGATCGTCGATCACCAGCCCCCCGGGTGGGGGGGGGTGAGGAGTAAAAGCAGAGGGCACACACACACACATAGTTTACAAGATCCTTGTAAAGACCATAAATATAACTGGTGCGATTCACCTTCACCACTCAACCCATTATTGTTGTCAACGATGACAAACAGTTCAGTGCGGTTCACAATGGACAATGTGCATCGATTATTTTTAAAGGTCGTAGCGATGCCAGCCCATAAATACACGGATAAACAGGCTTATGTTGTCGAATGCCTACAGTGACATTGGTTTTTCAATAAAACTATGGGAAAGGATTCAAAACTTGGTTATAAACCACGTAACCGACAGAATGATGGAACTTAAATAAAGTTTGTTTGCCATAAAAATAACAAACGAATGGACAAAATGCACTCAGAAGATTTTTTCTCCTCAGAAATCAGGGATTTTTTATTGACAAAAATTACACAGTTATGATACAAATTCGAAAAAATGTAATCCTACTTTCCCTGAGTATGATATTGTTTATTTATACTGAATAGAAAGACTTATAGGATCTTCCTGTGTAGCAGTGAAGGTGATGTTGTGGTAGTTATCCATACTGAATAAGAAAACTATAAGTTGTAAAAACCACATATTTGATAAAACAACGAGATACCGGTTTCGGTTCGGTTGTTATCAATCTCTAGTAAACTAAAACCAGAGACAATTAGAATACTTAGTTCCTATAATAGTTTCCTATCGTCTTTGCTGAAACTAAAATACAGTGCAGCAGAATCGTGACTCGTGACCGAGCTGTGATTGGGAGTTGAACGGCCTTTCAAGGTAATCGCCTGCCATTGGCCTGGATATAAGCTCCTCCCACAATGGGCGGTTTCTACAAACGTCATAGCAATGGCGGTTCAAACAAGTAACAAATGACTACAACTATGACCTTTGGTAATGGAAAGAATGAGATAATGATTAGTAAGAAGAGGAAACAGATTAAGGCGTGTATGTACACAGAACCAAATTTTTCATCCCATAAATAAGATTGAAGATGGATATTATTGGGTTATCCCATGGTAATAAACATTGCCAGCACAAAAAAAACAATAACTTAATTGAAATCTTCATTGAGTATTAACGCAAGAGTAAGACACAAATATATCTATAATCACATTCAAGACAAAATGTTTTATGAAGGTCGAAAACTTTCAACACAATATTCAATGCCGCTCTGAAACTTCAGAGAATGATTGCGGGTTTTTTTTCCAAATATGATTACAAGCCTGTGATTATTTTGTTATGTCCATACATGTTTGAAATTGATTCAATCTCACGAATTTAGGAAGATAAATTCACGAACACAATTCAATGAATTCACGAACACAATATTCAATGCCGCTCTGAAACTTCAGAGAATGATTGCGGTTTTTTCTCAAATATGATTACAAGCCTGTGATTATTTTGATTTTACCATTAGAGCTGTTTATTCATTATTATTTTTGGTGGATGAGTATTGTACAATTGTTTTAGGGAAGTAGTTCCTCATTTTCCAATTTGTATCATTGTGATTATTTAATTTTTCAGTGTATTTTCTCAAATTTATTGTATTTGCAATTTCATAGAGGAATACATGAATAAAAAATTTAATATGAGTCTGATGTTATCACCTTAAAAAATCTAGAATTGTAAACAATTTGAAATGTACATTTCAATTCCCATCATACAACTACGTAGAGCAGTAAGGGACAAAAAATCACATTCAATTTTGATAATTGGCAGGGCGGCTGAAAAAGAAAACCGGTGAAAACTCGGAAAAGTATCAGAGTACACCTCGATCTCGTTTCATTCATGACAATGACAGTTGAAAAACGAATAACGCAACGTCAACAAAACTTGATGGAAAACGTGAATTTTGGCTTATAACTGAGAATGGATGAAAAAATTATCGTGTAAATTGTGAATGCAATCGCGTCCAACATTGCTATGTGCATACATGTTTGAAATTGATTCAATTTCGCAAATTCATCTAGATGTGAAATTTCGCTCACGTTCTGTGTACTGTTCACATCCACATAAAAGGGACCAGCTACGTAATTTTAATTGAGTTGAAACGTTATGCGACCTTTTTTCTTCATTAATCTATCTAGTATTCACGAGGATTTTATTCGCCTCCTCTGTCGATTCAATAGACAAGTTCTCTCATACTATCCATCCATTCATTTGTTTTTTGAGAATAAATGTATTTCAATTCAAATATTCTTTGCCGTAGTCATGGAATTCAGTTTGACTATTTCATTGTCTCTTCCTTATATTTTAGTCGTAAAATTTAACACTTAAAATTCCAACTGTTCTATTCATTTAAAGTTCTGTACAATAAAAAACAACAGAGTACAAAAACTGCCGGCTAACAAGTTGATCAGCTACCGAAAAATTGCTGAGAACGACCCAGCACAAATACTATAGATAGAAGATTGCTAGTAGAGTGTTATGGTACAGAAACACAGAAACTGCACAGTGTAAAAAGGGCTAGATTATGTTCAATGATAGGTTCATGACACTGGCATGTCACTAATCATTTGAGTAATACTTGGAAATTGATGTATTTTTAACACATTTGAATAAATCAACGATAACATGATAAAAATCTACATGAATGTAACAACATACAGTGATGGTTACAGCACACGCGCTCATGAATATTAAATATGGTCACTGAGTAAATTTATCGTAGCAAAAACTTTCGTTCAAACTCTACTGTTCTCATCAACTCTAAACAATTTCAAGTAAATTATTAATTTTGTTGATTTTATTGGAAATTATGTTTTATCTTGTGATGTATCTATTGTAGGCTACTTATAATTTATTTGTCATCAACTCTGATCAATTTCAAGTAAATTATTAATTTTGTTGATTGAATTATGTTTTATCTTGATGTATTTATAACTAATATCTATGTTTTAGGTGATGTATCTATTGTAGGCTACTCATAATTCAACATTGATCTTTGGACAATAAAATTTATTCCAAATATTTGATTTGAAAATGATACCATTATCGAGATCTGCTTGAATGTGAAAGCATACAGAGATTGTTATCACAAACATTCTCATAATTATTGAATATGCCTCTCAAAAATTCAAATTCAGATTTACTTATTCCTTAAAGAATTCACATCATGAAAAATCTCACAATACACGAACATAGATTAAGATGAACAAGAGAACTTGAAGCTCACAAGACTTTCGTCTGATAGTGTGCTTCAAAAATAAATAAGTAATATTATCGAGATTTACATGCTTATAATAATAACACACAGATATTGTCACAACACACCTACTTTCACGCCTTGGAATCTCCAAAAAAATACACTCATAAAAAATAATATCTTCACAGAATGATCAGGCTTCATTATAAATGATGAAGATCTGCATGAATTTAACATCAGAGGTAGTTCAGGAATATCATCTTCAGGAATATCATAGAGTTCTTCAGGAATTTAACAACACAGACTCTCATGAATTTTGAAAACAATAGTGACAGAATGGATGAATTATAATATGATCCAGATCTACATGAATGTAACAACATCCCGAGATGGTCTACACACACTCAATTATTCCATAAACTTTTCCTAACACACACGCACTTGTGAAAAATTTAAGATTGTCTCTGAAAAAATAGTATGATTGCGATCTGCATGAATGTAACAACATTCAGAGGTGGCCAATACACACTCAATCATGTCTTGAATTTTCCCAAGACACACACTCATAAAAATTGAAGATGGTCACTAAATAAATTATAATATGATCAAGATCTATATGAATGTAACAACATTCAGAGATAGTAACACACACTCATATCATGTCTTGAATACACATTCTTCAACTCCCATCACACACTCATAAAAATTGAAGATCGTCTCTGATAAATTAATAATTCTTATAAGATCAAGATCTATATGAATGTAACAAAATGCAGAGATAGTAACACATACTCATATCATATCTTGAATTCTCCTAACAAACACACACACTCATAAAAATTAAAGATCGTTACTGAATGAATACATTATAGAATGATCAGGATCTACATCAGAATGTAACAACATTCAGACATGGTCACTACACACACTGAATCATACCTTCAATTTTTCTCACACACACTCATAAATATTGAAGATCGTCACTGAATGTATACATTATAATAATATGATCAAGATATTCAAGATATTCAATATATTCAAGATATTCAAGATATTCAAGATATTCAAGATATTCAAGATATTGAAGATCGTCACTGAATGAATACATTATAATGTGATCAAGATCTACATGAATGTAACAACATCAGATCACATTACACACTCATTCATGCCTTTCCCGACTCACGAATTTTCCCAACGTGACTGACACGCATAACCTAGACGCTCTCCTGGGTGGTTTTAGAACGTTTTGGCGACCTTTTCTCGATGTTTGTATAGGCGATTGTGGAAGTAATTTTATGTGATGTATAATGTTTTACGAATTTTCCCAACGTGACTGACACGCATAACCTAGACGCTCTGATTCGATAACATTTTGGCGACCTTTTCTCGATGTTTGTATAGGCGATTGTGGGAGTAATTTTATGTGATGTATAATGTTTTACGAATTTTCCCAACGTGACTGACACGCATAACCTAGACGCTCTTCTGGGTGGTTTTAGAACGTTTTCGCGACCTTTTCTCGATGTTTGTATAGGCGATTGTGGGAGTAATTTTATGTGATGTATGATATATGAACAAGAACTCACAGCAGCTGCAGCAGTCATGAGGTGATTGAAGCAGTGCAGCCGCGGAGGACGACGTCCAAGCACTCACCGTTTGCACCGTCAGCGAGAACTGAGGATGCGACGCGACGCCGAGCGTCGAGAATCGATACGCGGCGACAGGGCAGCCAACCCACCGCCACAAAAGTGTATCGTACCTGCAGGTGGTCCCGCCGCCGCCTCCGCGTATCACTAACGTATTTTGACGCCGCGACGCCGCCGTCACCGATTCATAAACGACGTCGAGGCAGACGTCACACAGTGTGTAACGTACTCACACGGCGCCCACGTAAAGTGTTTGATGTCGGGTTGGAGGTGGGGGCGCCATCGATTCTATTTATCACGTGTTATCGAACTCGCAGCGAGGTTTGGGGGTGAATGATGATTGCTGTATCAACTAAGGCTAGGCGTACACCGGTTAGTCAAGACAAGATTAGTCATTGTTTAGTCTCTGATGCTTATCACAGCACACTGATGCAATGACTAATGTGTTTAAGCAACTATGTGATAAATGTATTCAAGGTGAAATTTCGAAAATATTGTTTCTACCATTATTATTTTTAGTCTCAGTACCTCACACACTTTTATAATAATCGATTATGGCTAGTGGAATAGTCAGCAACTATGTGAAGTACTTTCACATGACTAATCTTGTCTTGTCTTGACTAACCGGTGTACGCCTAGCCTAAAGGACAGTTGAAAGAAAGTGTTTGATGTTGGAGTGGGGGGGGGCGCCATCGATTCTATTTATCACGTGTTATCGAACTCGCAGCGAGGTTTGGGGGTGAATGATGATTGCTGTATCAACTAAGGCTAGGCGTACACCGGTTAGACAAGACAAGATTAGTCACGTTTAGTCACAGTACTTCACATAGTTGCTTATGAAGCAGCACACACTGATGCATTGACTAACCGGTGTGTGTTACTTCATAAGCAACTATGTGAAGAACTGTGACTAAACATGACTAAGCACGAAAGTGGATTAGGGTACTCTTAAGAATTAACATTGTTAATTGAGATTAACCAGAGGTAATCCGTTCTCTGATTATTTGGTTAACTTTTCCTGAGGGTGATACTCACATGGCTTGAAACTCTAGGCTTGTGCGTCAGCAATGAGAGATAATCCATTCTCTGATTATTCGGTTAATTTTTTTCTGAGGGTGATACCCACATGTGTTCAGGCTTGTGCGTAAACAATGAGAGATAATCCATTCTCTGATTATTTCATTAATTTTTGTGAGGGTGATGCCCACATGTGTTCAGGCTTGTGCGTAAACAATGAGAGATAATCCATTCTCTATATATTTCATTAATTTTTTCTGAGGGTGGTGCCCCCATGTTCTCTAGGCTTGTGCGTCAGCAATGAGAGATAATCCATTCTCTGATTATTTAATTAATTTTTGTGAGGGTGATGCCAACATGTGCTCTAGGCTTGTGCGTTAGCAATGAGAGATAATCCGTTCTCTGATTGTTTGTTTAATTTTTCTGTTTAAATTTGTTTAAATTTCAATAACAATCATTCCTCCATTGCTATTCCACTCTGGCATGCTTTCTTCGTAAGTGAATAGCATGCACTAATCAAATTCACTCTTGTGGGTCTCTACAATATTATAATGCACAATCCAATTTCCAACGCCATAATTTGGTCCCAAAGGCTTTGGAGGCTGCCCATGCCCAATAAAGCCGGTGCGGTTGGAAAGGATGAATAGTTTCATACCGGGAAAGTCTCAAATTCCCAAAACCGCCAGGAATGAACGGAAAAGTCTCAAATTCCCAGGAATGTGCTGGTGCAAGTCTCTATTATGTAAAGCAGTTCCATTGTTTTCTCCTTTGTTGTATGGATGAGCATCCATTTTTTTCGACAAAATTAAATCAGTGTGTCTGTGTTGTATAAGGATTTCTGCATAATATCCCCAAAGTATTGATAACACTTTTTTCTGTTTGTCTAGTTTTGCATGTAGATGCAAATTTTTGCCTGGATCGAAAACCAAATTAGAATTTATAATTCGCTCTAAATTCGTATTATACTGTATTTAAATGAGTATCTAATGTATCTACTGTATCTGAATATGTATATTATTCAATCTGAAACTCAAATCGGCATTTTTGCAATACCAAAACTATACTGATGCCCGGTTTTTCAGTCGTCCAATAAACTTATTGAATCAATAACTTTTTTTTTGTACTTTAAATCGTTTTTACAAATTTGATGGTATCAATATCATCGTTTTACAACATTTTAATAACTACATCAAATTTCATCGTTTTCGAGAATGATACGAAGTTGAGCTTAAATTGAATACTAATTTAGAACGAATTCATACATAAGATAACAAAAATGTGAATAATATTATTCTATATGGCTTTTACAGTATAATATGACGGTTCTTATATTGAAATTATAATATAAATTGAGTGGAATCCCCCATGATGACTATGCGTCTGTGAATGGGGGTGCGAGTTCCATTCTACAGGGTGTCCCAAAAAATACCGATGCCAGTACTACCACGGTATTCTACAAGTCAAAACAAACAGAAAATGTCGTTGGCAAAATGCTGATTTCTCCTTAGTTTACCTGTAATCCGCCATTTTGTGTTTTTAATATTTTTCATCATATCTCGTTGAAAAAACAAGATTTTCTTATGAAATTTGATAGGGCTATAATTAAAGGTGTGGTTCACAAAATACATATATCAAAAAATTTCAATATCTGTTTTTTCCAAAATGGCGACAAACTAAACTTTTCAATTCGATTTTACTGGAGAAATGTTGCTTTACGATAAAACTTTTCAAATACAAAATGTAGAATTTTATTCCTGAATAAAATGGTATATAATTGTAAAGATCGGATGATAAATAACCGAGATATGGCTATTTGAAGATTACAACTTCTGTGTTTCTTCATTTCTTCAGCAGTGAGACATGAGAATAAATTTATGAATGCAAAACATATGTTTGCCTATCTTGAGCGTTCTCAAATTTACTACTGTATCATATTTTCGCATTCATGAAATTCATCAATTGGTTGTTCCATCCAATAATAAATTGGGAACGTTCGAGTGACAAAGATAGGCAACATATATGTTTTGCATTCATAAATTTATTCTCATGTCTCACTGCTGAAGAAATGAAGAAACACAGAAGTGTTAATCAACAAATAGCCATATCTCGGTTATTTATCATCCGATTCTTACAATTATATACCATTTTATTCAGAATAAAATTCTCTAGTATTTGAAAGTTTTATCGTAAAAGCAACATTTCTCCAGTAAAATCAGAGTCGGTCGCCATTTTGGAAAAACAGATATTGAAATTTTGATATATGTATTTGGTGAACCACACCTAATTATAGCCCTACCAAATTTCATAAGAAAAATCTTGTTTTTCAACGAGATATGATGAAAATATTAAAAACACAAAATGGCGGATTACAGGAAAATTAAGGAGAAATCAACATTTTGCCAACGACATTTTCTGTTTGTTTTGACTGTAGAATGTGGTAGTACTGGCATCGGTATTTTTTGGGACACCCTGTATAGTGACTGTTAGGCTAGGCGTACACCGGTTAGTCAAGACAAGACAAGACAAGATTAGTCACGTTTAGTCACAGTAGGTTAATTCACATATTTGCTTATGAAGCAGCACACACTGATGCAATGACTAATCGGTGTGTGTTGCTTCATAAGCAACTATGTGAAGTACTGTGACTAAACGTGACTAATCTTGTCTTGTCTTGACTAACCGGTGTACGCCTAGCCTAAGATATCAGTCGTCACTGTAGTTCCAAGAAACATGCGATGAGTTCATTTCATCATTCTAAATATAATTCCACAATCAATAAATAGGAAAAATGGTGACAGGGAATTCTAGTTCAAATTATAAACTGATTTTTACGTATTCAAGCCTATCCTCTACATGTTGCCTATCGACAGATGCATACGATTATCCGCCAGAGCGCAACACCGTAGATGCTCACATCGAATAAAGCAAAGTGAATCCTAAATAAATTCTGAAAAGAAGAGCAAGCCCAAAAGAATGTCATCCCCTATCCTTAGCTGAGCCCCAAACAATCGCCAAATTGGCAGTACGGTACTTGCAAAATGACAGACTTGAAAAATTGCAAAATTGACAGACTTGCTGTCTGGGATTTGAAATGCAATTATAAATTGTAACAGTTAGAAAGCCCACAATGCGTCCAAGTGCGGTACCGTATTAGTAAAGTACAACAACATTCGCACTTCGCAAGGCAATCTCACACTACAACTTTGCAGTGAGTTCTAGGAACGAGGAAAGTCACAGCTCCAAGTTACATGTTCAGCCATGTTAGACATGCTCTTACAAAGTGTGACTTGTTCAAGAAAGCGTAGGCTACGTTGTAAGTTAGTGGAAAAGATAGGCTACTTGAGGAGAAACATTGGTGTGAAAGTCGATGTAGGGTATGTGATATAACCAGAGAAAAAATATTGTCATTATTAAAGGTTATTGATCATTGGATGAAAGCGATTTTATAAGATTGACACAATAACAAAAAGACCTTTAAAGTCTTTGAAAGACCTTTTTAAAGAAGACCTTTCAAAGAATACTTTATAATAAAGAATACTTTTTTAAAATACCTTTTCGATAATCTGCGAGATTCAGCATTTGTAGGTTAAGTATTGTGATACTGAAAGTTGAAACAGCTGTTTTCTGACAAGTTAAATTAATCCTGCTATAATGAATTTATTATTGGAAATAAAATTAATAGTTACTGCTACATTTTGAATTCAATAATAATATTATGTATTTGTGTTTTAAAATAGGCCTCATCTTCCATAATCATTTCACATTCAAATCAAATTTATTTGCCATATTAAAGATACTGTGATGTATGTAATGGACTTGATGTAAGCTTCACAGTGTATGAAATGAATGTGTAAATAATATACATGATAAATTATTTATAAAGTATGTCGTTTGGTTTGATATCATTAAGTTCACTTGATATAAATTTCATTTAGCAATTAATAAAATGAATTATTGCTACTGTGCTATTGAATTTTCAAACCATTGAAAATCGTACTTACTCTAGCTCATAAAATAGTTATCTTCAAAGTTCAAATATTGAGAGGGAAATATAGTTTCATTTTTGTATTGACCAAAACTGGTTTGAAACAAAACGGAGCATACAAAATTGTTTAAGATAAGGAATATACCATGATTAACATTACTGTGATTATCGATAGCCTATATCCTTCACAAAACATGCAACTAAGTAATTTTATTAACGCCAGTTCTAAGTTCATTAGAGTTATCGTTTCTATCTTAGGTGAAACAGCATTGTTTTTCGAATTTCTCGTGCTTGAACCAAGTTCATGTAAAATAAGTATCGTCTCACTGTACACTCAACAAAAACCCTAAAAGTTTTAGTTTTGATAATCAATATTTAGAGCTACGATAACAAAGATGTGGTTGGAGCAGTTAATGACTCAATAACAGTTTATCAGTATAAGATTTATAGCAGGATTCTTTTAACTTGTCAGAAAACAGCTGATTTAACGTTAGTAAACGAGCGTACATCTATCAGCTGTTTTCTGACAATTTAAAAGAATCCTGCTATACTTTCCCTCACTAAAATGACCCTCAGGCGCAGCCTTTCAGCTATTGAATATTATTTCTATGCTTTCGAAAAACCAAAATCCACCCACTTATTTGAAAACAGTTTCATCCTTCACATTTCCAGCTGAAGCGAGATTTGTAATTAATAAAAGTGTATCAGTAAATGTTTTCCTCTCTACTAAGTAACCTAGTAGCAATTAACCTGTTATTCTCATGCTTTGCGGGGGAATGAAATTATCCATTTACACGCTTATTTGTGAGGAGTTTGTCTTGCACTTACTACACATACTGGGCCTGTTGATATTCATGATAATACACCATATATCACGCCAAAGGTGGTTCCCCACTGTGATAATAAACGATGCTCGCGTTCTCTCTTTCTCCCACTGTCTTCCTTCATCCCCACTTTCCTCTCTCTTCCTCTTTTTCACTCCCTCTATCACTCATTCTCTCTCTCTGTTATTACTCTGTTGAAGCACTATCTTACGGACAGACAATTAGTAGAACAAACAAGGGGGAAGACCTGCTTTATTCATAAATAATCATCCCCCCTCCCACCCCACTTCCGTAACTTACCCCACTAATCATGTTTGATTTCTTTATCATACTTTAAGGCACTTTTCGCGCGTTTATTAAGTTTTATAAATCCATTAGGCGCTTCTCTGCTACACGTTCTCGTCAGTAATTTTTCCAAGAGGACTCGTTGAAATATTAGGAGGAAACATAGGGATCCTTTTTTCGATTCCCGGAAAAATTAAGAGCTATCTCTTGTGTTAATGGTTTACAATCCCCAAAGTTTTGAAAAGCTGGAGGAGGAATTTTATTTTTTACACCTTTCAGGATACAGTTGTTAGGTTATTTAGAGAACTTTATCAATCCTCAATGGGTCAGAGAGTAAAATATTGAAAATAGAAATATTTACAGTATATAATCAATTATAATAGAATAGAAAGCGTTTTATTGTAACCGCTTCATCTGCGGTCTTCAGAAGCATTACCTTCGTCACAATAAATACAAAAAATGTAGTACACTATTCAATAAGATATTCTATTATTCTATTCTAATACTCCTATCATACTCCTAGTATGAATAGTGTGAATTATAAATACTCATAGTTCCTCTCATTGAGGAACTCAAATACGGATAGAAATGGTAGAATCCTGGATTAATCTAGAAGTATCTTTAAAGTTATCCCACTTTAACATAATATTATGAAGAGATTCCCTCAATATTATGTTAAAAAAATTGTATTAAAATAGACATTAATGGGTTTAAAAAATTGAATTTATGAATTAAAAACTTAATTCGTAATTGAAACAACATGATCAAGCTCCATAAATTTATTTCAACATTATTCTCTTATTAATTTACTATACAGTATAAAATAAATAGATAAATATTATACGGTGAATCCTATTCTTGTTATTGAGTTCAACCAGATTCAATAAGTTCACCCACATCAATTATTGAGGCTCTGATTTACAGATTTTGATCATAAAATATTTTGATTATGTGAAACACCAAATATATTCCGTTGAGAGGCATCCAGCTCAATGCAACCAATTTTCAAAAAATTGAAATGTATGAATTTATTGATAAATTGAAGATCTATTGATATAACCTATTGATTATTTTAAGATCTTGGTCAAAAATGGTTAGAGATGATCCTAAGTATGACCTTATGAACCTTCAAATCGAGCTCTCATGTATCAATTCCTCAATTTGTTCATTAAGGTTTTATCGCCAAATTAAAGATCAATATGCATGAATTTTATATCAATAAGAGCATATTCATCTCTTATCATCACCCTTCCCATTACCCACGCACAAGCCTAGAGCTTATGTGGGCATCATCCCCAGCAAAATAAAATATATTGCTGGGGAACCTCTTGAACGGAAAAGCATCAAAGAATGGATAGAAGTTTTGAAAAGTTCAAATCCGCCAAACCTTCACCTTCACCATTAATAAAGAAGCACCTTGGAAAAGATAACTTTGTCTCCCACCACAGACAAAAGCCATTGTGCAGGGTGAAGCTCTATATTTAAAGCTTTGATATCTAGCTCTGGCATGAAATTTGGATACAATAAATCAGGGCTAATAATCCCCTGAATATACGAGCAGAGAGCATGTTTGGAAGTCATTAAAAGCCGGATGGAAAGAAAAGAAAGAAGTGAATGAATTGAATGATGTTATCAGTCATTCTCTTTGAATTATTCGATGATGAATTCCGTTTGGAAAAGAGAATCAATCTTTTTTCCCCATCAACGGAATACCTTGGACAGATCATAAGCCATTGCAAATTCTAAATTACTGAAATTCTAAACTGAATTCCAGACTGGACTAAATGACTAAATTCCAGACTAGACTAAATGACTGAATGAATGTTGGAATTAAATAATTGACTACTGCATTTCAGATTGAAGGATTGAACGAATTCATTCTATAGCGAATGCATTGTCTGCTTTACCAGATAGGCAATATCTTTTTGAAATATGATTTCCATTCAGTAAAATTTGACGAAATACAGTTGAACGTGAAGAGATGTAAAGAATATTAAAAGTCCCAAATATTTAAGATAGTAAATTTTAAAGAAGCATACTCTTACTAGTTCTCGCTACAAACTTTTAGAGTTGATCAAAATTAGATTTGACCTAGGCCTTAATATTGATATAGAATTGGTACAATGATATCTTATTTCAGAGAATTTGCTATTGTAATACTGTAGAAAAATATGATTATAAGTAGCTTCTTTGGATTTTCAATTTATTCTATGTTATCATCGAAAATCTACTGTAGAATATGTAAAATTCTAATTCAAAGACATTAATATATAAAATTATTAGGGTACAATGATACCTCTCAGAGCTCAGAGAATTCGCTATTGTAATACTGTGTAGAAGTGAAGAATGATTATAAGTATTATTCTTGAATTTTCAAGTATAAATTCTTCTTTATCAGCGAAAATCTGCTGTAAAATTTAACGAATAAGGCTCGGTTCACACGAGCGTGTACGTTCGACATGCGGTAGATAATTGTGAGCGAGAATTCCAAGAATAGTTCCTTCTTCCAAGATTCGACCGGCAATTATAAAACGCATGCGGCCTAATTGGCTAAGAAAAATTTATTCATAGATTTTGATAGAAAAAGATAAAAAAATTTGATATTATAAATTTTTCAAGTCCTATCTTATTCTACTTGGTCTTCTGATTCTAGAACAGTTTGAAATTTTCTTATAGCATTTAAATTAGTATAGCTAGCTAATTATTTGATTCTAATCGGTTTTCCAACTTCATAATGAAATTTGAAATTTTCTCCATCCATTTAAATGAGAATTTAGCCAAAAATTAACAAGATTCATAAGTGAAATATCAATAATGTGAGATATTTATCTATGATAAAGAATTTAGTGTGTTGCATACCTACTCATGGCTATTAATGCTAAAAATGGTTGTTTATGCTAATGGCTATAATGCTACAATGCTCAATTGTCACAATACATCATAAACTGAGTTACACCCATTTGACTGGTGACTTGTCGATTGCTAACTTAAATCTAATTACAATATTATTTACATCTAGATTAATACTAACTATAGTAAAACATAATAGTAAATCTCTAGATTTGTCCTAATATCAAAAATAAACAAATCTAATTCCAAAATAAAATTACTCTCCATTTTTTATTCAAAGTATCTGTTACAGGAATTCATACCAGCTCACCAACTTTCTCATCAAGTCAAATTCCGCGATAGTATATAGGCTTTTCTCTAATAGCATTTTCCTGACTGCCCGCTTAAATGAAATGACAGATTCCATATTTCGGATGTTCGTTGGCAGCTTATTAAATAGTCTCATTCCAGAATAGAATGGAGTTCTTTCCAATGCTGCATGTCTATGTATTGGAAAAGCTATCAGGTTCCTATTTCGAGTGTTATATTGATGATTGTCTGCACAAAATTGGAATTTGTTAATATTTACTTTAACAAAAACTACTAATTGATAGATGTAGAGAGAAGTGTAAGGATGTTCAGGTCTCTGAAATATGTTTTGCAAGAGTCTCTCCATCTCAGCCTACAACTTGCTCTCAATATCTTTCATAACATTATAAAACCTCTACGACTGTAAACAGTATATAAATTACACCTAGTGGTTTTGTTCTGGGGTGCTCTCCATAGGTTACGATAATTACAATAAATAATAGGAATAATCTGAGAAAATTACATATAATGATGATGCAAATAATTGTACTTCCATTGAAAGTTGAGAATATTGAACAATCACTAGATTGCAGCGAATTCCATTTAGCGCCAATACTGTCAGCTGCAAAATATTCTTTGATATAGCAGGTATCTTTTAACTTGTCAGAAAACATAATTATGTTTTGACCAGCAATATTACAATACTTAACCTACAAATGCTAAAACTCGCAGATTATTGAAAAGTTCTTTTAAAAGTTATTCTTTGAAAGGTCTTCTTTACAAAGATCTTTAAGACTTTTAAGCCTTTTGATTATTGGGTCGAAGTCACTGTTTAATTATTACCAACACAGCTGATTTCTGACAAGTTAAATGGATCGTGCTATAATTGTACAAATGCATTATTTTCTCAGTGGTGTTGTGAGAATGGACGTGGCAAGACGTCGACAAGCCATAGTGGCAAATCTAGCCTATTCATACTTATACTCATACTTCATACGCAAGATGATCAGAAATTTTTCCATTATATTAGCATGATCATAACGTCTTTCGCTGCATTAGTTTCTACACTATCAGACAAATTGAGAAGTCAGGATACGAGCATGCGGCTTTCAGTATGCCCTGAAGAGATGTTGGCCGTAACTTTGAGATGAGTGATAATTCACAGCATATTCATAAAATTCTCTACTCAAATACAGTACTAATCATTGTGTTGAATTCGAATTGCAAATTCTTTTATTTATTAATGAGTTATGACATTCATAGAGATGAACCAAAATTCGTGATTTGGTTGCTTGTAAATATGTACTATCTATTTTCTGTTTTTTATTCCTTGTTCAACACAAATACAGTACACAACTTCAGTATTCAATGTAGAAAAATGGTATAAATGTCTGAAAAATGGTATAAAAATGGTAGTAAAATGGCACACAGAATGCCAAGTTTTGAAACCCGGTATTCTCGGCTGTATGAATTTAGAATTTTCATTCAATTGTATTCAAGTTTTGCCACTAATAGACTATCACTGGAGATAGAAACAATAATCTTTAATAAAACGGGCAATTTTCATGCTAGAGATGAAAATCAAGTTCGACTGCACTCAGGACATCGAGTAGAATAGCATAGCACTTTCAAAAATCAAAAATTCCCAAATTTTAACTTTTTTTTGTATGTTAGGATAATTAGATATAATTGCCGGGGGCAATTAGCACGCATGTTTCTAGCAGTGAAACAAGGTGACGTGCTGCAACGCGCGTCTCACGGATGAAGTGTGAACAACACGATTTGATTCCCTGCACTAGCTCTACGTTGCGTGAGTTAATTGTTTAATTGTTTCATTGGAAAGTGTCTCAATTATCTACCGCATGTCGAACGTACACGCTCGTGTGAACCGAGCCTAAGGCATAACAAAGCTACAATTAAATCATGAGAATAATCATCATCATAATAATAAACATCATGATAATCATCATCCGAAAATAATGTCCCAGGTATTATTAATTTACACTCGTGTTCAAAAAGTAGATTTCCAAAACAAAAGAAACAGATTATTACAATAAGTTATCACAATAAATAATAACTATAATTATGAGTTGGAAGGACTAATACTATTGTAAAAACTATTTTTAAAAGCTCTGCTATCAAAAACAGAATTATTATAAAGGCAAAAGATTCCATGATGTGGCAATTAACTTAATTCCTTCACTCAGCAAATTATTGTGATTAATTCAGTCATTGCTGTAATAATAGAATAGTGTAGCCCACATTTTAGAAAGAGACTGTATTATAATTATAATCAGTGATATAATTAAACAGTCTATAATTATTATAGTCTCTGCACAGTGTACAAAGTACAATAGTTATCAATGTTATAAAAAATGTCAATGCATTGTAATTCTATAATCTGAATCTGCCCGAGTCCCTAAGAAACTAGAATATGTCAATAGAAGAGAAAGGATAACACTGAACAAAAACATATCAAATTTGAAATCACTATAAAATTAAAAGCATAATATTATACGAAATTTCTGTTCTCTTAACACAATTTACGGAAGCACCATACTGGTAAAATATAACTTTAAAAAATATTTATGTATATATATAGACTATCTATTTTGGAATGAAATTGATGTATTCTTTACATCAAGCCAAATATAATAGATAGAGAATTTGATTAGAACGATTGTATTTAATAATTTCTTAGTGTGGGCATAAATTTAATCATAAACCCAGAACAGGACATTACAGAAAGCTTGAGCTCATTCAAACGAACCGCCACATGTATGCTACCAACATGGTAAAATCAAATTTCAAGTTCTTCAGCGCCAACCGTTTTCTGGTGAATCTGCATTCAAACTGATTAATTGAATAATTATTCACAATTCATAATAATTTTTAATTGAAAGTCAGATAATGTAACATGAATTTCTAAGATCAGAATCTCACTCGAATTCTGAAATCATCATTTCAGATTCAAATATGAAATCGATTTGGAAGTTGATGAAATCAAAATTGAACAAATTATTATTATTGGTGAAAGAATAAATAGAAAAATATGTAAAAATTTAAAATATCACTATAAATATTGATTTAGATGTATTTTGAATGAATAAATATATAAATATCTCAAAATAGAGGTGATGATCAAGTCTGCGCATGCTCACAAGAATCGCGCCGTATCCCGTCACAGTGCCCAAATTGCCCAAGTTCCGAGTCTGAAGACATGGCTGCTGTGTGAATTATTCAGTGTAAACTATGTGTTAGACGCTTTGTAGTTAGAAAAGTTTTATTTGATTTGCATCTTTCTTTGAAATTTTATCTTTTTGAAAAATGGGTGGCTATCTTTCAGAACCAATCAAAGACAAAGAATCTGCTGATTTCGAATCTGATCGGTTATTATGTGGTGCTAGTTCCATGCAAGGCTGGCGTGAAAACCAAGAGGTAAGTTTTTCCATTTTTCTCAAAATTCTAACGTATTTTGCTCTGCTGACTCGAATTATCTATTTCAAACCAAAAGATATTCCTCAATAATCATTAATTAGTTCATGTTGCATCAATTTAACTGTAAATGTGGCTTGGTAGATGTTTGAACAAGAGCACGTTTTTGACTACAGGTGATTCAACGGTCAACTAGTATTCAATGTACTCATTTAAAGTGTTTCTGTCTACTGTATTGTCTATTTTACATTTTATTAGGTTGTATACGATCCACTATCCTTAATTTTGAAGAAGTGGCTTCAATACTAATATGATTCACCCCACTCTCAATAAATGGCGGTTCAATGTTTGAGGTTATTGAATTGAAACGTTTTTAGCATGATAGAGATAGTCCACAATAATTAGTTTTGGTTTGTGTTTCAGAATCAACTTGAAAATATCATATTACAGGTTATATTTATTTAATAAATCAATAATTAGTTTACTTCCTGGCGTTGGTAACTCCCAGGCTTGAGATACGTTCAATATAGGCCGGCCGGTAACTGCTTTACTAGTACACCTTCTAGAGTTTAAAAAACTGGCTTTTTGTGTGGCTCTATTTATATTACACTTATACTGTTTTTTTATTCTTATTGTCATTTGTTATTAATGAAAAGACTAATAGCCTAAATCAAGTTATCCAATTGCCATTATTATTGTGATATGAATTATTGACAATGAGTTGCCTATTGTGTTGGTAGGACCGAAGAAGTAAAAGTAAGTAAGTATGTATATTTTAAAAATTGTGACACAACCTATCCGGCTCTGCTGGCTTCAGTGAAGCAAGAGGTAATACAGGAATCAGTCACTTTCTTGAGTGTAGATTGCTTTGTATGCTTCTGAAGCTAAGTAGTTAGGTTAGTGTCTTCTTTAACATGAGCATATTTTGGTAGAAATAACAGTTGGAACTGCAGCAAGATTGCCTCCGCTAAGGACACAATAGTACCAAAGTTATGGTTAGCCTGCTTGGATTCACTTTTGTCATTTTGGTTAATAACTAAAAAAACAAACTTCAGTCTGAATTCATTCTCAATCTAATTTTGACTCGATTGCGATAATTTGGAAAATGTTTGATATCCATTCATTAGTAAACTATTTTTGATATTTACATCACACTATTTGACATTGAGATTAACACTTTGAATCATTGTGTAGGTTACTATTATAAAATATTATATTCCTCATGGTATCTTGAAAGTATTTCAATGTTGTCTTTATTTCCAGGATGCCCATAACTGTTGTTTGAATTATGACGAGAATGTTTCACTTTTCGCTGTCTATGATGGTCACGGTGGTCAAGAAGTGGCTCAGTATTGTGAGAAAAACCTACCAGATTTCATAAAAAATACTGAAGCATACAAGAAAGGAGACTATGAAAAAGCTTTGATCGATGGATTCCTTGGATTCGATGCAACTATCATCACGCCTGAAGTGATCAAAGTTCTTGAACAGATGTCTGGTCGCAAACTTGAAGGTGAGATAAGACTTTATAATGATTTATAAATTAATTTAGTTCTGTTCTTACGGTAATAGGACAATAGTTTCTTAAAAGAAACCATAGTAATTTATTATTAATTATGGGAAAATTATATTGTTACCCGGTCAAATGAATCTCCTCCCTAAAATTGCTACCAAACTACCAATAATTAGATACTGCCTATTCCTTTAATATGGATTAGTTAGCTTACAAAATAATCTATAATTGTTTAGACGAATATTGGTATGGGTCTACCAACCAATTCAAGTCAAACGAATAGGGTAACTTATTACTAATTTGATTACTAATAAAAACCATTGACTTCAGTACAGCAAGTCTATTCAATTAGTGATTTAGAAAAAATCTTACAAATTACAAACTTTTTTCAAAATTCTATATCATTCTAAAAAATGGATGAAACTTCAACCTAAGTAGGATCAGGTTATACACGGCGAGGTGGAACAACCTTCTGGTCTCACCACCGACAAACGCCATACGCTAAATAATACATAATGATGTTTTACAACATTATTCATTATTTTATTAGATTATTGAATTTTGTTTAGGGTTTACTAACCAATTCAAGTTAAACGAACATTTCTAAAATTGAAAGACTATTGTCTTCATTACGGCAAGTCTATTCAACGAATGATTTTCAAATTTGCTGGGAATTGATGATGAAATGTCTGTTTGTCCAGGATCTGACGTTGAGGACGAAAGTGAGGAGAATGTGAAAGATCTTTTCTTGGAGGCAAAAATGCCGTTGGATCAGCTAGTCGCCAAATACAGACAGGAAGGAGCCAAGATCAAATTTGATTCGCCGGCGCTGAAAGCACCGAGGAAGAATGATGGCGGCGCCGGTCCTTCAACGTCCAGAAGTGGTCAGTATTTTCATCTAAGAAAATGTTTCAACATCTAAGAAGAAAAACGGAATTCATGTTTCATGTTCACTCTCGATAATGGGTCGATATAATCAGATTCTTTTAATTTCACTCTTGGCATTAGATTGATAGAGAGATATTATTTCTTTGCCATCGTACTCTACGATCATCAGCAACATCAAGAAATAATATCTATCTATCTATCTAATGCCAAGCGTCAAATTGAATGAATCTGATTATATGAAGCGAAATTAGTGTATTAGGCTAGGCGTACACCGGTTAGTCAAGACAAGACGACATTAGTCACGTTTAGTCACAGTAATTCACATAGCTGCTTATGAAGCAGCACACACCGATGCAATGACTAATCGGTGTGTGTTGCTTCATAAGCAACTATGTGAAGTACTGTGACTAAACGTGACTAATCTCGTCTTGTCTTGTCTTGACTAACCGGTGTACGTCTAACACGAATAGGCTAAATTATAAAAATAAATAATTTTATTAATGGAGACAACAGGTAGACCCCCGTAATATTTACTTGGTGCTTCAGTCCTAAATGTCTGAAACTAACTTTTTATATTTCCTAATTAGCTTTTAGGCTATTGTAAATTCCATATTGATTTTTAAAGTGTGCCTTTTTTTTTTTTTTTTTTTCTGTATAGGCCTCCTAAGGACCGCAATAGTTCACTATTAATAACTCAGCTGATGGTTTCCCTCCTTCTTCTCCATCTTTCCTTCATTCTTTCGCTCTGAGCTAACCTTCTCTCTCTCGTCCACGTCTCTCTCCTTTGCTCCTCTGGGAAAGCACTAGTTTTTAGTTTATTCCTCAGAGTTATTCTTTGTAAGATATCTTGCTCGGTCAAATTTAAACGTTCAATATCTTTTTTAGCTTCTACAAACCATCCGAACTTCGTCTTACGTTTGTCAATGTTTTTAAAAATTTTATACGTTTGTCTGTTACAATCCATTCTATATAGATGGGCGTAGAAAGCTAGTCTCCTTTTTCTTATAATATTTGTAATTTTCTCGACGTGACTGTATATTTCTTCATTACTGCATGTGTGAATGAAATTTTCCTTTCTTCGTCCAAAGACCTTCCTAAGAATTTTTCTTTCTTCGACTTCCAATCTCTGTTGGTCCCCCTTTCTGTGAAGAGTCAAACATTCTGCAGCGTAAAGTGCCTCGGGTCGTACAACTGAAAGGTAATGTCGGAGCTTTGCATTCTTAGAGATGGATTTTTTATTATAGACGTTTTTGGTCAGATTGAAGGCTATCCTCATTTTATTTATTCTCTGTTTTATGGCCTCTTTTTCTGAGTTGTTCTCGTCTATGATTTCTCCTAGGTACTTGAACTTTTTAACTCTTCTGATTTTACCATACTTGGTATTTAGAAATCTCGGAGCATTTCGGATGTTAGTCATGTACTCTGTTTTTTCAAAAGAGATTTGTAGACCAATTTTCTGTGCTTCTTCTTGAAGAATGTTTAACTGGTGTTCTGCTATCTCTGGAGCATCTGACAATATTGCTAGATCATCAGCAAATGCAAGGCAATCAAAATTAAGTTTTTCCTTGGTATGTCCAATTTAATGCCGCTCTTGATCCCTTGCTCCTCTAACCTCTCTCTCCATTCTCTGATAACTTTCTCCAGTGCACAGTTGAACAGGAGAGGGGATAAACCATCACCTTGCCTTACACCAGTAACTGTCTCAAAGCTCTCTGACATTTCACCTCTGAACTTTACCTTCGATGTTGTGTTTGAAAGTGTTTGCTCTATCAGGCTTCTAGTTTTATTATCTAGACCAAATTCTCTTAAAATATTCAACAGTGTAACTCGGTCTATTGAATCATAAGCCTTTTTGAAGTCGACAAAGGTTATTACGTAGTTTCTGCTTCTGATTTTATAACACGAAATGAGCGTTTTCAGGGCAAAGATCTGCTCTGCACATGATCTCCCTTTTCTGAATCCCCCTTGGTACTCCCCTAGCTGAGAATCCAGTTGTTTCTCCGCTCTTTCAAGTATTATCTTAGAGAGGATTTTATAAGTCACAGAGAGTAGTGAGATCCCTCTATAATTGTTGACGTTTGATTTATCGCCCTTTTTGTGCAGAGGATGGATCAATGCAGTCTTCCAATCATCTGGTATTGAGTCTCCTTCCCAGATTTTTCTTATCATCTCTGTAAGCTCTTCTTTTTTCTTATTTCCTGCATTTTTCCACATCTCTGCAACAATGGAGTCTTCACCTCGCCCCTTATCGTTTTCGAGGGACTTTATAATCTCTGAGACTTCCTCGTTTGTTGGTGGTTCAGAATCTGGGTTCAACTCCGTGTTTCTCGATGGTGGAAATGTTTCCGTTGGTCTTTCACAATTTAACAATTTATTGAAATAAGCAGCCAGAATTTTACAGTTGCTCTTATTATTATAAGCGGTCTCACCACTGTCATCCTTGAAGAAGAGACTAGGAGGGTTATATTTGGATATGTTTCTCTTGAATGTTTGATAGAAATCTCTTGTATTATTTTTCTGGAAGTTCTGTTCAATTTGCTTCAGCTGGTCTTTATCGTGGTTCCTCTTGACTCCTCTAATTACTTTGGCAGCCCATCTTCTTGCCTGAACAAACTCATTCCTATTGATCTCACTTTTGTGAGAGTTCCACTTAATCCACGCTCTTTGCCTCAACTCCAAGACCTCATCACATTCACGGTTCCACCACATATGCCTTTTTATTAAAGAGATTCAGATTTTATTCAACAGCAGTAGTTTTTCAGTGTTAACTTATATTGTATCAATAGATTAGAAATTGTTACAAGCACATGTAACTAATGAAATAACAAGTTACTGGTTTTGATTGTTACACCATTATCAATCACTGGTAAACTTCTCAGTTGAAAATATTGTCTCAGTTGAGTTGTGAACAGCTAGAGATTGAGTATAATGTAAACGCCGAAACCAGTGTCTCACCATTTTAATTAATATCTAGTAACAAATTCTAGTCATTTTGTTCAACATGGATACCACAATAACACCTTGGCTAATTCACCGAATGATTTAAGTTGAAGAGGGGGCTTGTAGCCTTAACTTGACCCACAGCACTTTTGTAATGTAAAAAGTGAAAAATATAAAGTCATCTATCTATACATCTAAAGAGTTCTCCTAATACAAATTAAAGCATCTTGAATAATGGCATAAATAATCAACATCTTAAATTGGCAGTGTGCTAATTGAACTTCTGTATATATTTTCAATTGATCAAACAAACAGTGTTGAATACTGTAACACTGTTTTATTGTAAATATGTTTCTAATAGCCTATGTGAATAAATGAAATTTGAATTTGAATCATAGTCTCTCCCTCTCCGCAGTAGCTGCGTGATGATCTTTGTGTTCTTTTACATACTGGAGAAGTTACTCCTTGTACTCTAGTAACTAGTTACTAGGTTACCACAATCACAAGGTTACTAGTTACATATTAGCTAGTTACTCCTTGTACGCTAGTAACTAGTTACTAGGTTACCACAATCACCAGGTTACTAGTTACTCCTCGTACGCTAAAGATGGGGTTCAACGCTTCGAAAAGCCTAACCGTGAGTACTGTTCTAGATGTGGAAGTTTAATACACTCAAATCTTGCTATATTCAATCAACAGTTCATGTAGGATGAAGACTAGGAGAAATTGAAAATCTTTATAGCAGGATCCTTTTAAGTTGTCAGAAATCAGCTGTTTCGGTAATAATTAAACAGTGATTTCGACACAATAATCAGAATGCTTAAAAGTCTTCAAGACCTTTTTAAAGAAGACCTTTCAAAGAATAACTTTTTAAAAGACCTTTTCAATAATCTGCGAGATTCAGCATTTGTAGGTCAAGTATTGTGATATTGCATATATATAAACATAAACATATATAAAACATATGAAACATATGTTTTCTGACAAGTTAAAAGGATCCTGCTATACTTTTCTATTTATTTACGGTTTATTAATAACTATTGTTCTCTACCTTCTTCTCTTCATCCTCCTCCTCCTCCTCCTTCATCTCCTCATCTTCATCATCATCCTTCTCCTCCTTCTCTTTATCTATTCTTCTCTTAACTCATCTATTTCTTCTCTTTTTAATGTGAACAGACGATGGTGACATTCCAAGCTCAAGCTCACAGGCGTCAAGTTCAAAGGCGTCAGAGCCAAGCTCATCGACCAGCAACGGCGAGCTGCCGCTTGTCAACGGAGACGCCAAACACGACGACGATTCTGCTGACAAGGCAGAAAGCAGCGTCGGCAAATCGCCCGCTAAAAAGCAGCCGGAAGAAAGCGGCGGCGGTTCGTCGAAAGCCGAAGCAGCTAGCTCGTCGAAAGCGGATGTTGGCGGTAGCTCGTCGAAAGCGGAGGTAGGCGGAAGCTCGTCGAAAGCAGATGTTGGCGGTAGCTCGTCGAAAGCCGAGGTCGCCGGAAGCTCGTCGAAGTGTGACGAGCCCGACAGTTCTGGCGAGCCGAAAGCTTCTTCCAAGCCGGAAGTGAGCAGCACCAGTAATGGCGAGGTTGACGAACATTCGCCGAGTGCCGGAGGCGATATTTCGAGTAGCAGTGGCGGCTCGAAGCGAAGCGCGCGCAGTTTGACGCGCAAACTGCTCATGAATAGCGACGTTGATAGTGACAGCGATTCGGATGATGTTGACTTCGAAGGTGACCGGCCCAGGTGAGNNAATACTGTAGAAGTAAAGAATGATTATGAGTATTATTCTTGAATTTTCAAGTATAAATTCTTCTTTAATAGCAAAAATCTGTTGTAGAATTTAACGAATAAGGCATAACAAAGCTACAATTAAATCATGAGAATAATAAACATCATGATAATCATCATCTGAAAATAATGTCCTAAGTATTATTAATTTACACTCGTGTTCAAAAAGTAGATTTCCAAAATAAAAGAAACAGATTATTACAATAATTACCTACAATAATAAGTTATTACAATGAATAATAACTATAATTACGAGTTGAAAAGACAAATACTATTGTAAAACTATTTTTAATAGTTTTTGGTTTTAAAGCTCTGCTATCAAGATCATAATTATCATAAAGGCAAAAGATTCCATGATGTGGCAATTAACTTAATTCCTTCACTCAGCAAAATATTATTGTGATTGATTCAGTCATTGCTGTAGTAATAGAATAGTGTAGCCCACATTATAGAAAGAGACTGTATTATAATTAAACAGTATATAATCAAAATAGTCTATAATTATTATAGTTTCTGCACAGTGTACGATAGTTTATCAATGTTATAAAAAATATCAATGCAATTCTATTATCATTCTGTTAAACTAGGTACCAGAATCTGTGTTTTGTGGGAACTGAATTTGCCCAAGTCCCTAGAAACTAGAATATGTCAATTGAAGAGGAAGGATAACTGAACAAAAACATAATTATTATGAATTTAAATTCACTATCAAATTGAAAGCATAATATCATACGAAATTATCTCTAATCCTTTCTGTTCTCTCAACACAATTTACAGCAGCGCCATACTGGTAAAATATAACTTTAAAAAATATTTATTTTGAAATAAAATTGATGTATTCTCTACATCAAGCCAATTAAAATGGATAAATGATTTGTTCAGGACGATTGTATTTGATAATTTCTTAGTGTAGGCATAAATTTAATCATAAACCCAAAACAGGAAATTACAGAAAGCTTGAGCTCATTCAAACGAACCGCCACATGTATGCTACCAACATGATAAAATTAAATTTCAAGTTCTTCAGCGCCAACCGTTTTCTGGTGGATCTGCATTCAAACTGATTAATCGAATAATTATCACCAATTCATGATAATTTTTAATTGAAAAGAGAAATAATGTAACATAGATTCTAGGATCAGAATCACTTGAATTTTGAAATCATCATTTCAGATTCAAATATGAGATGGATTTGGAAGTTAATGAAATTGAAATTGAACAAATTATTGGTAAAAAAAATTAATAGAAAAATATGTAAAAATTCAAAATATCACTATAAATATTGATTTAGATGTATTTTTATGAATAAATATCTCAAAATAGAGGTGATGATCAAGTCTGCGCATGCTCACAAGAATCGCGCCGTATCCCGTCACAGTGCCCAAATTGCCCAAGTTCCGAGTCTGAAGACATGGCTGCTGTGTGAATTATTCAGTGTAAACTATGTGTTAGACGCTTTGTAGTTAGAAAAGTTTTATTTGATTTGCATCTTTCTTTGAAATTTTATCTTTTTGAAAAATGGGTGGCTATCTTTCAGAACCAATCAAAGACAAAGAATCTGCTGATTTCGAATCTGATCGGTTATTATGTGGTGCTAGTTCCATGCAAGGCTGGCGTGAAAACCAAGAGGTAAGTTTTCCATTTATCTCTAAATTCTTTCTTATTTTGCTCTGCTGACTCGAATTATCTATTTCAAACCGAAAGATACTCCTCGATAATCATTAATTAGTTCATGTTGGATCAATTTAACTAAACGTGGCTTGGTAGATGTTTGAACAAGAGCACGTTTTTGACTACAGGTGATTCAACGGTCAACTAGTATTCAATGTACTCATTTAAAGTGTTTCTGTCTACTCTATTGTCTATTTTTACATTTTATTAGGTTGTATACGATCCGCTATCCTTAATTTTGAAGAAGTGGCTTCAATACTAATATGATTCACCTCACTCTCAATAAATGGCGGTTCAATGTTTGAGGTTATTGAATTGAAACGTTTTTAGCATGATAGTCCACAATAATTCGTTTTGGTTTGTGTTTCAGAATCAACTTGAAAATATCATATTACAGTTAATATTTATTCAATTAATTAATAATTAGTTTACTTCCTGGCGTTGGTAACTCCCAGGCTTGAGATACGTTCAATATCGGCCGGCCGGTAACTGCTTTATTAGTACACCTTCTAGTAGAGTTTAAAAAACTGGCTTGGTGTGTGGCTTTATTTATTTTCCATTTATCTTTATTTTTATTGTCATTGGTTATTCATAGAAAAACAGATAAATCAAGTTATCCAATTACCATTGAATTATTTGAGAATTATTGTATATTAAAAATTGTGACACAACACAACCTATCCGGCTCTGCTGGCTTCAGTGAAGAAAGAGGTAATTCAGGAATCAGTCACTTTCTTGAGTGTAGATTGCTTTGTTTGCTGCTGAAGCTAGTTAGGTTAGTGTCTTCTTTAACATGAGCATATTTTGGTAGAAATAGCAGTTGAAACTGCAGCAAGATTGCCTCCGCTAAGGACACAATAGTACCAAAGTTATAGTTAATCGGCTTGGATTCACTTTTGTCATTTTGGTTAATAACTAAAAAACCACTTTTCATCAGTCTGAATTCATTCTCAATCTAATTGTGACTCGATTGCGATAATTTGGAAAATGTTTGATATTCATCCATTACTAAACTATTTTTGATATTTAGATTTACACTATTTGACATTGAGATTAACACTTTGAATCATTGTGTAGGCTACTTATTATAAAATGTCACATTTATCATGGTATCTTGAAAGTATTTCAATGTTGTCTTTATTTCCAGGATGCCCATAACTGTTGTTTGAATTATGACGAGAATGTTTCACTTTTCGCTGTCTATGATGGTCACGGTGGTCAAGAAGTGGCTCAGTATTGTGAGAAAAACCTACCAGATTTCATAAAAAATACTGAAGCATACAAGAAAGGAGACTATGAAAAAGCTTTGATCGATGGATTCCTTGGATTCGATGCAACTATCATCACGCCTGAAGTGATCAAAGTTCTTGAACAGATGTCTGGTCGCAAACTTGAAGGTGAGATAAGACTTTTTAATGATTTATAAATTAATTTAATTCTGTAAATTAATTAATTTAAATCGATCACTCGGCAACCAGCATGTCGGATCGCAGAGCAACTCAGTTGCGCTGCAATTGAGTTTCCTATTCTGGAATTGCCTAGTCTGAGCGTCATCATATTGAAAACACATGCTGCGTCGCAGAGTTGCCGAGTGATGAGTTGCTTTGCGATTTGCAGTTTCCAGGTGTGAGTACAGCCATACGCTATCCATCTATCTAGCGTATGGTTGGTGGGGAGACCCGAAGGCAGTTCCACCTCGCCGTTTATAACCTAATTCCATTAGGTTGAAGTTCTATTTCACTTTGCAAAATGTTCACTAATTTTGAAAAAGGTCCATACGCTAAATAATAAATAATGATGTTTTACAACATTATTCATTATTTTATTAGATTATTGAATTTTGTCAAGGGTCTACTAACCAATTCAAGTCAAACGAACATTTCTAAAATTGAAAGACTATTGTCTTCATTACGGCAAGTCTATTCAACGAATGATTTTCAAATTTGCTGGGAATTGATGATGAAATGTCTGTTACGTGTTTGTCCAGGATCTGACGTGGAGGACGAAAGTGAGGAGAATGTGAAAGATCTTTTCTTGGAGGCAAAAATGCCGTTGGATCAGCTAGTCGCCAAATACAGACAGGAAGGAGCCAAGATCAAATTTGATTCGCCGGCGCTTAAAGCACCGAGGAAGAATGATGGCGGCGCTGGACCTTCAACGTCCAGAAGTGGTCAGTATTTTCATCTAAGAAAATATTTCAACATCTAAGAAGAAAAACGGAATTCATCTTTCATGTTCACTCTCGATAATGGGTCGGTATAATCGGATTCTTTTGATTTGACGCTTGGCATTAGATAGATAGTTCGATAGAGAGATATTATTTCTTTCCCATCGTACTCTGCGGTCATCAGCAACAACAATGAATAATATCTATCTAATGCCAAGCGTCAAATTAAATGAATCTGATTATATCAAGCAAAATTAGTGTATGACTTCTAACACGAATAGGCTAAATTATAAAAATAAATAATTTTATTAATGGAGACAATAGGTAGACCCCCGTAATGTTTACTTGATGCTAAATGTCATAATGTGCTAATATTTACAGTCCTAAATGTCTGAAACTAACTTTTCATATTTTCTAATTAGCTTTTAGGCTATTTTAAATTCCATATTGATTTTTAAAGTGTGCCTCTTTATTAAAGAGATTCAGATTTTATTCAACAGAAGTAATTTTTCAGTGTTATATTGGATTGATAGATTATAGCTGCGTGATGGTATATTGTGTTCTTGTTCATACTGGAGAAGTTACTCCTTGTACTCTAGTAACTAGGTTAACACAATCACCAGGTTACTAGTTACATCTTAGCTAGTTACTCCTTGTACGCTAAAGATGGGGTTCGCCGCTTCGAAAAGCCTAACCGTGAGTACTGTTCTAGATGTGGAAGTTTATTACACTCAAATCTTGCTCTAACGAATTTATTGAAACAACAGACGTGGACTGGCTGTGAAAAATATATACCTAGTTAATTTATTATGAAATATAAATTCAATACGACTTAATTATTATGTATAATATTAATTTATACTTACCAAACAATTTATAGTTTATTTTTGACAACAATTGCTGTTCTTGAAGAATATGTAATGAAATGACTATTGCTATATTCAATCAACAGTTCATGTAGGATGATGACTAGGAGAAATTGAAAATCTTTACTTTTCTATTTATTTACGGTTTATTAATAACTATTGTTCTCCACCTTCTCCTCCTCCTCCTCCTCCTCCTCCTCATCTTCCTCCCTCCTCCTCCTCCTCCTCCTCCTCTTTATCTATTGTTCTCTTAACTCATCTATTTCTTCTCTTTTTAATGTGAACAGACGATGGTGACATTCCAAGCTCAAGCTCACAGGCGTCAAGTTCAAAGGCGTCGGAGCCAAGCTCATCGACCAGCAACGGCGAGCTGCCGCTTGTCAACGGAGACGCCAAACACGACGACGATTCTGCTGACAAGGCAGAAAGCAGCGTCGGCAAATCGCCCGCTAAAAAGCAGCCGGAAGAAAGCGGCGCTGGTTCGTCGAAAGCCGAGGCAGCTAGCTCGTCGAAAGCGGATGTTGGCGGAAGCTCGTCGAAAGCGGATGTTGGCGGAAGCTCGTCGAAAGCGGATGTTGGCGGAAGCTCGTCGAAAGCGGATGTTGGCGGAAGCTCGTCGAAAGCGGAGGTCGCCGGAAGCTCGTCGAAGTGTGACGAGCCCGACAGTTCTGGCGAGCCGAAAGCTTCTTCCAAGCCGGAAGTGAGCAGCACCAGTAATGGCGAGGTTGACGAACATTCGCCGAGTGCCGGAGGCGATATTTCGAGTAGCAGTGGCGGCTCGAAGCGAAGCGCGCGCAGTTTGACGCGCAAACTGCTCATGAATAGCGACGTTGACAGTGACAGCGATTCGGATGATGTTGACTTCGAAGGTGACCGGCCCAGGTGAGAATGAACAAATTCTAGGCTATTTGTCCTTTTAGTTTAGATAATCTCAGTAATACTGTCATAAATGATAAATCAAACTCATCTTTAATATCTAGTAACAAATTCTAGTCATTTTGTTCAACATGGATACCACAATAACACCTTCGCTAATTCACCGAATGGTTTAAGTGGAAGAGGGGGCTTGTAGCCTTAACTTGACCCACAGCACTTTTGTAATGTAAAAAGTGAAAAATATAAAGTCATCTATCTATCCATCTAAAGAGTTCTCCTAATGGTATATATGGCAAATGGCAAATAATGGCATAAATAAGATAGATAGATATATATCTCGATCCATGGACATAATGAATATGCATAAGATCACGTCAAAACAGTTTTCAAGTATTAGTTACTACACTAAAATAAAGGTGAATCAACACACAAGAACGAGATTACCTAGACGGTTTCAGCGGTTGCAGAAAATTCAAGCTGTATGCTAGATTGAGAGAGTTGTAAAAATTCTTTTACCTCATAAAAGGGATTCCTGCTAAGCCACTTATATAATAAACTTTTGAACTCTCTGAGATCCAGGTCCCTAGCACAAAGGGGCAATCTATTGAATAAACGCCTCCCATTATTAAATGACTGGATCTCAGCCTTTCCAAACGGACATATGGAACCTCGATGTCATGCCTATGCCTTCGACTTCATGAAAGTCTGATCTACTCTGGTATTTTCTTTTCGCTTTATGAGTGAAAACCAGGATACTATAAATGTAGAGATTTACCACTGTCAGAATGCCAAGCTCAACAATAATCAATAATCAACATCTTGAATTGGCAGTGTGCTAATTGAACTTCTTATATTTTCAATTGATCAAACAAACAGTGTTAAATACTACGGCCCAGGGGAGAAAGAACAAATTCTAGGCTATTTGTCCATTTTAAACTCATCTTTATAAAATCAATCTGTGCTAATTCAAACACGCCAAGATGAAAGAAACTGACTGGTTATTTTGGTTGGCTGCTGGTCATGCAGCCTTTCAGGGTTCCCAAATGTTCAGTGCTCTGCCTTATAATATTTCTAGACAGTCCTCTTCACATATATTTGAAACAAATTAAGTCTGTATCTGATGTCATTGATGTAAATATTATTAGGTTTTGGTTTCTTGTATTATATTTTATTTTGTTTCAATTTTTGTAAAATGTTCTTTTGTTATTTGATTTTTCAATAGTCAGGTAATTTCAATATTTTTGATTTACTATATATAATCATATTTGATGCAGGTAAATCGGTTCAACTTATCACAACGTTTGGACCTGGCTTTATAGACTCATATTTATGAATGTTCACTGAGTTATATTTATCCAAGAGACGCTAGTCCCTATGGCCGATATGAGAATTCAATGAAGCTGTACCGTTGTTCCATATCTTTGAGATGTGAACGTATCGGATAAAAATTATAGAAAAATACCTGATAGGCCTAGCAATAGAAAACTTGCAGAACTGTATGTAAGTCTAGCTTTTCAGGATCCATTTAACTTGTCAGAAATCAGCTGTTTCAGTAATTATTAAACAGTGAATTCGACACAATAATCAAAAGTCTTGAAAGTCTTGAAGAACTTTAAACTCTTTAAAATACCTTTTTAAAAAAGACCTTTCAAAGAATAACTTTTTAAAAGACCTTTTCAATAATCTGCGAGATTCAGCATTTGTAGGTTAAGGATTGTACTGGTGGCCGAGTAAAACAGTCATGTTTTCTGACAAGTTGAAAGGAACCTGCTATACTTGAACTAGAAGTCAAATCTGCTGAGTCATTATTAGTTTCTTAGAAGACTGTGTTACTGTTTATGAGATGTTAATAACTATTTTTCTCACGTTTCAAAAATGTTTTATTTCTTTCAGCGATGAAGAGGATGATGATGAAGGAGATTCAGTAGCTGTTGAAATGGGTGATGACGACGATGACGAAGATGATGATGAAGAAGAAGAAGAGGATGAAGATGAAGAAGAAGAGGACGGAGATGACGCTAGATTTTCAGTTCTCCCCGAAGAGGTGAGTTGGTTTCGAATAATTCATTGAACAGAATTTTAGTCTATCTTGAAATGGTATTTTGAACACATTTTTATAAAAAAAGCAAATTTAAATCCTAATTATTTATTCCAACATTTTAATGTTAGTTATTGCTCGAATTCTTCCAAATCTGTGCTGTCAATTTAAATTGAAACTGTGGCGATTTACTTCGAAACTAAGCGCCGGACAGAAAAACTAATTGTCACCTTTTTTTAGGAAATTAAATTTCTAAGAGATTGTTATTTAGTTCATCTTTCTATCTTTTAAAATTACCAAGTTGCAATTTTTTTTCAAATCGGTAATTTTTGAGAAAAACTAAAACTTGAGTATAGTATCTTCAGGTTTTTATCGCTCATATCTTCGGAAGTATTCATCTGAAATCTATAACTCGAAATCCCTCGGGGGATAATTTTGTTCTCTACAATTTGAGACCAAATAGAGTTTTCCATCTTGTATAGTTTTCGAGTTACAACTGCAAATAAATGTCCTTCCATTTAAAAAACTTCTCTTTATTTATAGTAACCTCTAGCACAAATTTCTATGTACTTGTATTTAGGTTTTCTACAGGAATATTGTTTCTTAGATCATTGTGTATCAGGTGACCTACTCACACCAGGAATTTAGGTAATTTTCGGTAGAGAGGCAAAAAAGGACCCTACAAAAGGTGCAGCAAAGCAGCGGAAACTCCAGCTGACCTTTTGTAATATTTTGAAGTGATTGGATTCTCTTACATAAGCAGTTGTATAAAATGCTAATATAGCAATGAACCAATGAAAACACTAAACAATTTTCTGCGCCAACTGAGAAATTTAGGGCCGCTTTCCCCAACGCTGCTTAAGCTATACATCTAGCTTGAGCCTCATTCGGAGAATAGGAAAAGTATGGAAAAAAATATTGAACTTCAGCTGTTGCGCTTAAGCAGCGTTGGGGAAAGCGACCCTAAGGCTAGGCGTACACCGGTTAGTCAAGGCAAGACAAGACGAGATTAGTCACGTTTGGTCACAATACTTCACATAGTTGCTTATGAAGCAGCACACACCGATGGAATGACTAATCGGTGTGTGTTAGTTGCTTCATGAGCAACTATGTGAATTACTGTGACAACACGTGACTTATCTTGTCTTGTCTTGTCTTGACTAACCGGTGTACGCCTAGCCTAACAGTAAGAATTTCGTATAGTGTGATAATAACCTTTACATCTGTTGATGTGTTTGAACTTTTTCAAATACCTTGACTCGACTTGACTTTGAGCGTTGACTTGTAAATTCCACTTATTATAGCAGGATCCAATTAACTTGACATAAATCAGCTGATCCAGTAATAATCAAACAGTGATTTCGACACAATAATCAAAAGGCTTGAAAGTCTTAAAGACCTTTTTAAAGAAGACCTTTCAAAGAATAACTTTTTAAAAGACCTTTTCAATAATCTGCGAGATTCAGCATTTGTAGGTTAAGTATTGTGATCATATGCTCGTCGATCAGCTGATTTATGACAAGTTAATTGGCTCCTGCTATAGCGAATTAGATTTCATTTTAATTCAAATTCATTTACTTTTTGTTGTTGCTTGTAGCCGGGCATGGACAGCGGCTGCACAGCGGTGGTGGCGCTGGTGGTGGGGGGGCGGCAGCTGTTTGTGGCGAATGCGGGCGACTCGCGGTGCGTGGTGTGCCGCAGCGGCGCCGCACTGGACATGAGCCAAGACCACAAGCCGGAGGACGAGCCCGAAATGCAGCGCATTCTGGCGGCCGGCGGCACCGTCAAGGAGGGACGCGTCAACAAGGGACTCAATCTGTCCAGGGCTATTGGTGAGTTGATGACGATTCAACTTGATAATATCATTATTATTCATAGGCATGACATCGAGGTTCCATATGTCCGTTTGGAAAGGCTGAGATCCAGTCATTTAATAATGGGGAGGCGTTTATTCAATAGATTGCCCCTTTGTGCTAGGGACCTGGATCTCAGAGAGTTCAAAAGTTTAGTATATAAGTGGCTTAGAATACTTTTATGAGGTAAAAGAATTTTTACAACTATCTCAATTCTAGCCTACAGCTTGAATTTTCTGCAACCGCTGAAACCGTCTAGGTAATCTCGTTCTTGTGTGTTGATTCACCTTTATTTTAGTGTAGTATCTATTACTTGAAAACTGTTTTGACGTGATCTTATGCATATACATTATGTCCATGGATCGAGATATCTATCTATCTATCTATCTATCTATCTTGATTCTTGATCATATGTGTTGGAAGTTTCATGCTCTAAATTTTTATCAAAATTCAATATTTTTCGATCATCAATAAGTGTTCTGTGCTGTGTTTTAGTGTTATATATTTTTCGGACTTTATAAAATCAAATAGTGGGAGCTAACGAGAAAGGAAGGAAAGAAGCCTTGGAGATGTGGTGCTATAGGAGGATGATAAGGGTCAGCTGGAGGGATAGAGTATCGAATGAAGAAGTGCTGAGACGAGCGGGAGAAAGAAGATTAATATGGAAACATATTCAGACCAGGCGAGATAAACTCATGGGACACATCTTGAGGCATGAAAACCTTATTAAGATCATAGCTGAAGGATTGATAGAGGGAAGAAACCGCCGAGGACGACCAAGGATGTCATACCTGCAACAAATTATGAATGACGTTGGCTGCAGTACCTACCACGAAATGAAGAGGAAAGCAGAAAGAGAAGAATGGCGCACTGCTGCAAACCAACCTCAGGGTTGAATACCAAAAGAGAGAGAGAGATAAAATCAAAAAATACTTTTTTTAAATGCTAGTGTCTGTTTTCTAAGTGAAAACAAACTTTCACCATGTTCCCAATCAAGGGATAATTGGTTATGTTGGTGAAGTGGAACAACCCTACTCGGGTCTCCCCACTATTAAAAGCCATACGCTAAATAAATAAATAAATTTATTCACTACCAAAAATACAGATTGTATAACAAAGGCAGAGTCAAACAGTTCAATTTAGTTAACAGTCATTTCGATACTTCAGTCTTTTATACATGAAGAAAACAGTCCAAATCTAAATTATGTTGCATATCTTTTGATTATTTATGAATTAAAATCAAAATATCTTCAAGTTTTCATTTTTAATACACTTTGGGCCGCTTTCCCCAACGCTGCTTAAGCAATACATATGGCTTAAGCCTCATTCGGAGAATAGGATAAGTATTGAAAAAAAATTGAGCGTCAGCTGTTATTACTTGAGCAGCGTTGGGGAAAGCGGCCCTTTGAGTCGGTTCAAAATAACTCATCAAGACAGGAAATTTCTCTCTCACTTCTAACTTATCTTGCAAAATGACAAATTTGTTTTTGATAAATAGATTTGGTGTGTTCTCGTACAGATTCATTTAATCTGAAACTTGGCATTAGATAGATAGATAGGGAGATATTATTTCTTGACGTTGCTGATGACCGTAGAGTACGATGGCAGAGAAATAATATCTATCTATTTATCTATCTAATGTCATACATCAAGTTGTGATATTTATTTATTTACATACTTTACAATATGAGAGCATACGGGTATTGAATGAATCTGATTATATCTGCTCAAAGGTAACTAAATATACTAAACAATTCATGAAATTTTGTGATTTTCTGTAAAATGCATCATTCTCAAACTGAAGCAGAGTATGAGATAGATTTAATTTTGAAGGCGTAACCATGAATTCCTAATCATGGACAAAATAATGTCTATAACCTACTGGTGTTGGCCAGTAAGCGGTCACCTGTCCACTAGAAATACCGACCGATTGTAACTTATTTAGGTTATCCACTAGAAATACTGATCGATTGTTGATTATAATCAGATTCGTTTAATTTGACGCTTGGCATTAGATAGATAGTTGGATAGAGAGATATTGTTTCTTTGCCATCGTACTCTACGGTCATCAGTAAAGTCAAGAAATAATATATCCATTTATTTAATGCCAAGCGTCGAATTAAATTAATCTGATTATATATAGCAGGATCCAATTAACTTGTCAGAAATCAGCTGTTCCAGTAATAATTAAACAGTGATTTCGACACAATAATCAAAAGGCTTAAAAGTCTTAAAGACCTTTAAAGTCTTTAAAAGACCTTTTTATAGAAGACCTTTCAAAGAATAACTTTTTAAAAGACCTTTTCAATAATCTGCGAGATTCAGCATTTGTAGGTTAAGTATTGTGATCATATGCTCGTCGATCATATGTTTTATGACAAGTCAAATGGATCCTGCTATAGTAGGTTTCTTTTAAATTGTCAGAAACAGCTGATTGATGTACGCTCGTTTACTAACGTTAAATCATCTGTTTTCTGACAAGTTGAAAGAATCCTGCTATATGTAGGTGTATTGGTACGACGCAGTTGAAAACTTCCCTCAAATGATACTTTTAAACAAATACCGGGTTATCATAAAAGAATGGTGCGGTTCCAAAAGAATTGGTATGATTTTCTGACAAACATTTGACGCGGATCAGTTCATGATTGCTGTCTAATTTAGGTTGTTTGGCTTGAACGCTGGTTTCTATAAAAATTCAATCTTCGCACCATTCTTTTATGATAACCCTGTAGTGTTGGCTGATGTTATTGTTGGTTAAATAATGATGATTTTGTTGCAGGCGACTTCACATACAAGAAGAACGAGTCTCTTCCTGCCACAGAGCAGATGATAATTGCGCTGCCCGACGTGAAGAAGCTTGAAATGGACCCCGCCCGGGACGAGTTCATGGTGCTGGCCTGTGACGGCATCTGGAACTCGATGACTAGTCAGGAGGTGGTCGACTTTGTCAAACCAAAGCTGCACGAGGGTGTGCCGATCTCGAAAATATGCGAACAGGTGTGTGTAGTCTTACATTATCCTTTCCAACATGGTAGCTTAGATTAGATAAGTTTGATGGCTGTTTGTTTAAAATGAAAGAGTACTTGTCATCGTGTCGATAAATTGGATCGTCACAGATACTTATTACTGTAATCATATTTATTATGTATTCATATTTATAGCACGATCCATTTAACTTGTCAGAAATCAGCTGTTTTGGTAATAATTATTAACCATTGTTTTCGACACAATAATCAAAAGGCTTAAAAGTCTTGAAGACCTTTAAAGTCTTTAAAAGACCTTTTTAAAGAATACCTTTCAAAGACCTTTTTAAAGAATACATTTCAAAGACCTTTTTAAAGAATACCTTTCAAAGAATAACTTTTTAAAAGACCTTTTCAATAATCTGCGAGATTCAGCATTTGTAGGTTAAGTATTGTGATATTGCTTGTCGATCATATGTTTTCTGACAAGTTAAATGGATCCTGCTATATTAGATAAGTTTGATGGCTGTTTGTTTAAAATGAAAGAGTAGTTGCCATCGTGTCGATAAATTGGATCGTCACAGATACTTATTATTACTGTAATCATTATTCATATTTATAATGAACAACTTTGATGTCAGAGTAGTATTTTTTAGAAAGGCAGTAGAAAGTAATCATATTTATTATGTATTCATATTTATAATGAACATCTTTGATGTCAGAGTAGTATTTTTTAGAAAGGCAGTAGAAAGTAATCATATCTATTATGTATTCATATTTATAATGAATATCTTTGATGTCAGAGTAGTATTTTTTAGAAAGGCAGTAGAAAGTAATCGTATTTATTATGTATTCATATTTTTTATAATGAACATCTTTGATGCCAGAGTAGTAATTTTTAGAAAGGCAGTAGAAAGTAATCATATTTATTATGTATTCATATTTATAATGAACATCTTTGATGTCAGAGTAGTATTTTTTTAGAAAGGCGGTTGAATAAAACGAGCTTGGTGGGAGTAACACATGTTTTGCCTACGCAGCTATGCTTCAATTTCTACAACATCAATATTATTATATTATATTAATTCATCAATATTATGTTGATGTATGATATTTTTACATTATAAATATTTTGACATACAAGTATGTTGTGAACATATCAATATATGTATATATTTCATCAATATATAATATGTTATCTTACTAGAATTACAGAGTCAAGTTGAATCAAAGCATTTGTAATAGATTATTTTCACCATACCAATGTTTTGAATTCAAATATACGACTTTTTACGGCGAATAACGTGTGATTGAACGTTTTTTATGTAAACTAGTAATGTATGCACTCTACAGTCTTGAAGAATGTGTACTGTTTGAATCTGAAATGATGACCCATGAAGTCTGAAGGGGGAGGAGAAAGAATGTTGGTATTCAATGTTGCTCTTATCGGTATTGCGCAACTTCTGTTTACTCAACAAATTTCTTCCTGGGGCCTATTGCATGAGAAAATACAAGCTAGTAACTATGGTAACTTGCCATCTGACAACTGGTATTACTAGCTTGTATTTTCTCATGCAACAGGCCCCAGGGGTCATGATTTTAGATTCAACCAGTAGGTCCAGCTGACAAGTGCAATTTATCTGGAAACCCCAACAGCAGACATGTTTTCATGTTTTTCTGTAGATCATGTTTTCATGTGATTTTTGGAGACTAGTAGGCCACGTGTAGGTGCGTCTGTGCGCGAAACCAACAAGCATGTGTGTGTGTGTCCCCTCCACTTCGCTCGTTTGATCCAGGCGTCTTCCTAAAAAATACAATATAGATATCTATATCTACCTATACCTCAATTATTAATGACATACTTTTACTATCGTGAATATTTTCTATTTCATGAATTAGACCCCTGTGATGAGGATTTCATAAGCCTTATATGGTAAATATCCATTGTTAGCTCATTTTTGTAGGCTTTACCGCTATTTTTACTGGCTCTAACAATTTTCCTCTTCGTTTTTTTCAGATGTTCGATCACTGCCTGGCACCAAACACGCTCGGTGACGGTACCGGCTGTGACAATATGACGTGTATTATAGTGAAGTTCAAAGACGCGAAACCGCATGCGGCGGAGAAACGGCGCGCCGCGTCTCCCGGTGCGGCTGACGCCAAGCGACAGAAGACAGAAGAGGAGACTGCCGCTGCGGCCACCGAGCCGGCCACCGCTTAACTCCATCCGAAGTCACGCCCAAAGGTGTTGTTGAACTCAGTTATTGACTGGTATCGGTGATTATGAACTGGGTCGGTGATTATCAATCTATTATCCTACACTCATGTACCTTTTTAATGTAGCTTGACAGTGAACCGGTCAAGACAGTTTTTCTAGCGATTAATTTTGAAGGAGGCTGAATTTTCGCAGCTGAACGCAGAGTTCAGCAACTGGCATTATTTTTAGTTGTAAAACGCAACAACTGTACAGTATTAGCTATAGTGTTGTAAATGAAGGATACGTTAAGAAAGTTTTCTACAATTGTGATGAAAATAGATGTCCTCTTTGGCAGCTGCTGTTGGATTTCATGAATTAATTGATGTTTGTTTACAACTAAACAACATTATTGTTTGTTTATAACAATCAATATTAATGTAGTTCACGTTTTGTGAAATCATCCTGGTCAATGGTATGTACAGCTCACAAAACTTTGTAAATAAACATTAATTCACCTCTCATTTTATGAAAACATCCTGGTCTATGGTGTGTATTGCTCACAATACTTTATTCAGGGCCGGTTTCTCCAACGTCAGTTAAACCAATTTTTAGTTTAAACTTGGGTTTTACCACTCACTAGAAACTTTTTTGTCAAAAAAAGTTTGATTCATTGAATCAAATGGTCAGCTGTTCGGACATCGAACTTTCTGACAAAAAAGTTTCTAGTGAGTGGTAAAACCTAAGTTTAAACTACACTGTCGTTGGAGAAACCGGCCCTTAGTTGTAAATTGGTTTTGTGCGCGATAATATTAATACCATTGATCAGAATGCTTTCTCGAAACATGAACTGTTAGAGAAACTCGAGTTTGATGAAATCCTCATTGATCCTTCAATCACATCAGCTGTGCCAAAAGTATTCAGATTATGATCCTTGAATAAATTTTCTTATTTCATCAGTAAAGTTGATACCAGAAGTATTTTGTTTATAAATTGTTCACTTGTTGAAAAATTCCTTTGATTATTGTCCACTATTTCTACGGCATTATAATTATTATAAAAGTTTGATTCCTGCTCAATTCCTTGTAGTTATTTAAACCAGTAGAGTCGTGGTCAGCATATTCATGTGAATTTTGTTTACTCAAGATGCTAGAAGTATCTTGCATACATGTTTACAATAATTGTTTTGAATTTATGGAGTTCTCAAAGATTTCTACAGCGATGCCAAAAATAATGTCTGCCTATTTAGTCCTAGCAATCAGTTGAATCGTAGACAGCACTTTTATGTGAAATTATTATTAGTTTGGTGTAAAATTTGAATGTCTGATGATCCTGGTTACTCTGAATGATTAACTTGAAATTTTGAAGCTAATGATCTTGATTTCAAAAGCCTTTAAGTTCTACATGTATGTTTAATTAGATGTAAGTGTTACGATGAAAAAAATTGAGAAGAATAATGAAGTTGAATGTATGTATACAATTATTATTATACAAGTGAAAAATATGTAGCTTGATTGCGGCTGTACTGAAAGCTTCAAATTGTCTTAATTCACCGAACTGGAATTTTAAAGAGAAAATTTCAAAAATACGAATTGTGCCTTCCATTTTTCAAGAATCTTATATTTTGATAAAAGTTCAAATGACAACTTGTCTATTTTTCATTGTATAACATTTATCTACTTTAATAATAGATTGATATTTGATATGATATGAGTAAGTTGATACTATAGGAAATACAAGATTGCAAGGTTTTGAGAAAATACAGTGTAAATTTTCCAGTCATCAACTTTTCTTTGATTTGAATGATGAATGCTGCTGAGTACCTAAGTAGCTCCTCAATTATTGTACTAATTGCTTCTCATAATATAAAGCTAGGAGTCGAATATTTCAAGAACAATTTACTTATTTTCTCGTTTACTTATTTTCACATTTACTTTTATTCAATAACTCAACATTCCAGTTAGTACTGTGTCAAATTTATTCATCGTATATTATTCTCATAATTTGATAACTGGTTCTACTAGTGAATTAATTTCTTGTTCAATGTGATCTTTAATTGACTGAAAATCATTACATGGTAGCTGCTGTATAAAAAATTGAATACTTTTTGTATTACTTTTCAATTTGTCGTTTTTTCCATGTTAAATTTGTGTTCAATTTCAAATATTATGATGAATGAATATTCTGAAACTTAACTAAAAAAGTGATATAAAGAAATCGTAAATTTCAAAAGGATTCATCTCATCAATTATTATTGTCAGGTTGAGTAATGGTTTTAAGTACTGTACCTTTGTTTTGATTATTATTCAGGATGGCAATGGAAGAGTGTGTTTTAGAATTTTGAACTGTCAAATTAACATTTTAATGTACTCAAAATTTTAAAATTTATTTCAAACCTCTGTACCTAACGGTGATTGTTGTTGTACTCTTCTATGCTAGTATTTTGTAAAACCGGAAAATTTTGTGACGAATACAGTTTTCTTGTAAAAATATTAGTAATTTATGTAAAAACGTTATTAAACAACATGGATTTCTATAGTTTTAATAACACTTGTTATAAGATCACGTGTATTAATAGATCTCTGAACAATTTCTTCTTTAATTGCTACCATGTTATGAATTATTGTGATTGCATTAATAAATCTGTGTTTAAATTTTCACCCGTTGTTTATTTATTTATTCATGGAGGTACAATCTTACCTACAACGCTGGAAGAAGGCTCTTATGTCTCAACTTCGCCCAGAGCACTTATTTAGGGCCGGTTTCTCCAAACATTCACTTGTCAAGTTTAAACTAAACGAAATAATAGGTCAACTATTAGATTAAACAGTTATGCTGCAAAGGCATTGGAGAAACACATTTTAAGTTTAAACCAAAGATTAATCTAGAAATTGGTTAATCGTCGTTGAAGAAACCGGCCCTTAATGTACAAATTGGAAAAATTAGTTATTTATCTATCTACTAATCTATGTCCACATTTGGTCGATTTTTGTGTGCTGCACAGCATGCTGTCAATGCTTAAGCGTATGCAGCTTGCTTGAGTCGCACAAAAAATCGACCAAGTGTGGACATACTCAATAGGATGAAAATACAGACATTTAGAGACAGGCGAGTGAGTATGCGAGTTGATACTCGCCCTTCAACTCGCTTGATGTAAACAGATCGACGAGTAGTAGATGAAAGCAAATCAAGGATGAAAAAATATGGAATAGAATCAAAGGTGATTGATAAAATTTAATCGATTTAAATAATGTTATCTATTAACATGAATTTCTAAAATATCATGTGCAAAAATATGTTGAGATCAAGTTGAGTCTTTGGTGTGCAGTCAAGACCACATTGTGTGAATAAAGTGACTAGAGTTTTAGAAACGCAAAAATCTACATGAATTGCAATTTCATCGGTGCATCAGCAAATGGTCGATTACATCTTGTTGTTCAGCTTCAGTTCTGATGAGAGACTGGTGTTGAACCCTTAATCGCTCCAATTCAGTGGACTTTTCCATGATGAGAGCCTGGAATCACAATAAAACAGTTGGTTAGGAGAAAATTAGAATTGATGAGTAGACAAAACATAAAAAATGATTGCTAACAGCAAAGACGCTAGGAAACTATTAGTAACTTATAAGTATTCTAATTGTCTTTGAAGCCGGGGAGAGAATGGTGTGGAGGAGGAAGATACGGAATAGCGACCCCGAATAGAGAAAAGCTCAAGGAATTCTAATTGTCTTTGCTAACAGTTATGAAGTCTATCGATGATATAAAAATGAAAAATGAACTGGTAGATATTTTTCATGTTGGTTGAATATGGATCAGATTCTCCGTATCACTGAATATCATCGAGATATCCAGTTTCTTGTTCAATAAACCATTAAAACCTGTTTTGATCAACTGTGATATTCATCAGATTTTTTCATTATATAAAAGCTGAATGATCAGTCAGTATTCAAACAATACAACTCTCTCAAGCTGATTGTGATGAAAAAGCTAACTTCAAGTAAATTAACGATTCAAAAGGGTTCATAGACAATCTGAATTAACAATAAAAAATATTGAATAAAACTTGACAAAATTTTTATTTTGAGTTATTACAGCTAATCTGCCTGTTTGGCGTGAGTTGCCATAATTTTAACTGATGAATTAATTATTGATGTCAATTATTAATTACAGTGACATTCATTTGATTTGACGCTTGGCATTAAATAGATATATGGATATATAGAGAGATATTATTTATTGACGTTGCTGATGACCGTAGAGAACGATGGCAAAGAAATAATATCTATCTATCTCTCTAATGCCAAGCGTCAAATTGAATGAATATCACTGTAACTGATGTTCCAGTTATTAATTAACTGAAGAATTGCCATTCTCCTGTTTTTCTGGACTTCTAAGTTTTATGAAACAGGTCTGTGATGTTTTTTCAAATACGAAATGACTATAATTCTCAATTACAATAATTGATACTTTCTCAAATACAATAATATTTGGAAAAATGATTAATTTTTGACAATAATAATTGGAAAAGCCATGTTGTGTTGATTTTTGCGACTAGAAATCGCATTTGTAGGCTGTGAAGTAGAACATTCAATAGATCGTTGAACATTTTAATTTAAAAAGAAGAGCCTTCTCCTCCTCACCTGATATTGTTGCTTTTGGGCGTCCCGTTGCTTAGCAACCGACATGGCTAGATTATAAACTCCAATCGCTTTCATTTTCTCTTCTTCCACCTGTTGCGCGAGGGTGTTCACCATCGAAATGAATCCGTCAACGATTGTCTGAAATTGGGTGATATCTGCAACATAAAAGGATGTGCACTTATGTAATGAACATACTTAGAACACGTATCAAATTATCCTACATGATAAATCACAATGTATAATAAGAATAGAAGTTCACACTCTAACACACGCGCACCTCGGTGAAAAAAGTACTGAAAATACGAGAATGAAGAGAAGAAATACGTTAAAAATGAAATTTAAATCAAAGAAAAGTTGAGATTTACTCAAGATTTGATCTGAATACATACTTTGATCAAAGTCCTTGCATTCGTCTTTCAGTTCGTTTGTTTTCACTGATATTTCTGGCTCCAAAACTCTTATCTTGTTCAGTTCATCAAAATACAAGCCAGATTTCGTTAATTTATCCGCCATTTCTAGTTAGTTGTTTCTCGGGTACAAGATTCACAGCAAGAATTCTGAAAAAAAAAAACAATTTGATTAATTAGATGAGGAAGGTAATTGGAAAAATAATAATTTTGAAAGCAAAAATTGAATTGTACTACACTATGAAGTGAGCACTCAAGGTCTTACTTAATAATAAGTTTATCTGATGATGTCTTTTTGATGTCTAGAGGATATTATTTTAATACTATCTGTCACACAATCAATTTGAGTGCTCTTGTAATGGTTTCAATATAGATAGTTTTATCGTTGGTTATCACTAAAAACTCTACGGTACACATTTTCCCAATAACAACTTTACACATGAATGTGCTAAGGAGGATACTAACTTGTTGAAATATAAATGACTGATAAATCATAGAAAAATAATTTACAATAAAATACAGATAATATTCAGATTTAAGTGAAAGGAGTGGACATCTCTTTAATAAGTAGAAAGCCCATTTTAATAATTTTGAAAATTCCTCCAATTCTGGAACACGATAATAACAAATGATGTTATGAAAGTGAAGTGAAAGGATGAATGAATAATACAGAAGAAAATTAATGTACAGTATATTGAAAAAAGTAATGTAATAAGAGCAATAGAGTCAAATAAATATGAAAAAAAGACTTCTTGAGTCAAATACCGAGACTTAGATGGCAAATAATATGCAATTATTATGCACATGCTGATGAAAATAGACAAAGAAGAAAAGAGAAATCAGAAGGAAGTTCCATATATGACCTTGGTATTTGCATACCAGAGAATGTACTTTGAACTACACAGTTTAATAATAGGAAGTCTGATTACATCTGGTTTGTTTCCGGAAACATATTTTGTAATATTTGAATCATCCAATAAATCCTTGAAACAGTACAGTAGAATAATCTGAAAAATATTGTCTTCTCTACTTAGCAAAATCAGTAAAGCTTTAGCATGGCAAGAAATTGAATATTCGCAAATTTTTTTATTAAAATGTAATATTAGAAAATTCAATAATCGCAAATCTGTCTTCAAAATGTAATATTAGAGGTCTTTCTTTGTCCCTAGCTTCTGATTATTAATAATTTTCAAATATGTTGTTTACAAATTTTATATATAAGGACTTACCACTTACTTTACAGGTTGGCTAACTATATGAGTACATCAACCATAAATTATAATGATTCTATCACTAATTGAGAAAGTCAATCTCACCTGATTTTTCTTGGCACATTTACAGAATGCTTTGATTAGTTGAAAAAGAAATATTAAAACACAAATCCCCAAGTAAGTTACATATACTGCAGCTAAAGCTTTGAAAAATACGGTTCCTTTGCAGGTTTTTGATTGGCACGAGGAGAACAAATTACACGAACATGAAGAGAATGGAAAAGTCATCATTGAAAGTTGGGCATTTTAAACAATTGATTGGCATTTCCTTGGGTACAAACTTGAATGATTGGAGCAAGCAGTTTTATCTGGAAAAAAGTATTTTTCAATCTTATGAGGATGATAATATTTATGAATAAATGTGTTTACTAAATTTTTAAATTGATTTATTCTTGTAGTAAGAAAAAACAAATGCACTGATACAAGACATCATTTTTGAGGAAGTAATCAGTGGCGAAGCGTGGTATACTTAACCGGTCATTGCCGGGTATATTTCCTATAGGACTTATACCCGGCGATGACCGGTTAAGTATACCACGCTTCGCCACGGGAAGTAATCTATATTAATAAAAGAGAGATGGTGTGTGTCTGTACGCTCGCTTATAACTCGAGAACGGCTAAACCGATTTAGATGATTTTGGATTAGTTTGAATTGTTACAGCACTGGTTAACATAATATGTATTAAAATATAAGAAAATCCCTTTATAATTAATAAATAATTAGTAAATTAATGACCTAACCTCTCAAACATGACATCCATTCTGATCCAGTCCAAACAATAATGCTTCTATAAAATCGATGTGTACTTGAAGATGCTACAATATAGATCATCCAAAAGATGATCTCGATGGTCTATTGGATAGCGACTCTGCCTTCCACGCAGAATTCTCAGGTTCGGTTCCGAGACGGGTGAAATTTTTTTGACAACTTTCAGCATTGATTAATATTTATTATTATCCACTCGTTTTAAAAATTAGTACTTATATTGCAGATTTCTTTTAATTACCATCAATAAAGCGAGTGGATATAGATATTTTTACTTCGTGACATTTTTTTCGTGGGCGGGGGGTGATATGAAGGGGATATTTATGAAGGTCAATTTGGGGAAGAGGGGTGACATTTGGTGGGAAGAGGGATGACATAAAGTATTTGTGGGTGGAAGGAAGGGACATTTGGGGATGACATTTTTGGGGGTGGCATGAAGGGGGGACATTTGTGAGGAGAAGAGGGGGGACATTAGGGGGGGGGGGGGGGGGGGGCGATACGAAGTTCGCCGGGACAGCTAGTACTTTAATAATACTTCTTTCTAGGGAAAAAATATTCTTCACATGGGCTACAATGCCTTTAAACTCCTTCAAAAACCTGTAGCCTCTGAAAACTTCCAATTTTTTCACACAAAGTGAATGTAGTAACTCTCAATAATTGAACAACTGCAGCTGTAATAACAGCTAAGAATTGCTTAATAATAGATTTTTTCAACTTGGAAAAATAAATATATAATTACCTAATATCTAATTTAATGTTAACTATGTAAAACTAACCTTTTCACAAAGGGCTGAGTGGAAAGTCGTTTGAAAGCAATCGCATGTAACCTCTTGAAACCTCATAATAGGTGTAACACTCCCCAAAGTTCATCTGCTCCTACATTATCAATACCATTCTGATACCTTGGAAAAATAAATAAGTACAACAAAAATTATTACAGAATTAAATCAAAACTAAGAAAACAAGATTAAAAAATAGCAGAAAACAAACACTACACTGAACAAAGCTAGAACAGCTGATGCTCTGTTGATCACCGATCAGCTGTTTTCATGGAACTGTGGCGATGGCGATTCACATCACTGTTCTTCTGAAAGGGAAATTTTGATCTGAAATTATTTATCTGATCAATTATATTGTCGTATTTATTCATTATTTTTGTCAAAAATTGATGTAAATTGTTCAAATTTGTCGATAGAATGTAATTTTTATTCCCATACTATCAATTATTGTCATAATTTTAAAATTTATATTCAGGAAACATGTTAGAAAGGTAAATTTAGCTTCTGTTGATCTCTGATAATAATATTCTGTTTTTATTCCTGGATGGGTCGCCTTCTTTCACTAGTTTAGTTGTTGGTGGTATGTAATTTAAAGTTAGGTTGTATTGAACGTCTTTGTTTTATCTTGTAGATTCAATATTTTATGGGGACTTCTTATTCGGAAAAATGACTAGGCCTACGTCGCTTTATGAATTGAGTGTTACCTCAGTTATATCAGGTTATCACATTTTAAAACTCAACGATCTTGAGATGCTTCCCAACAATATCTTATTTGATATTTACTACATGGTGAGTAATGTACCTTATTTTCAATAAAACTTCAGTACACTGGATTACCATGAGGTAGTTTATAGACTTATAAATGAGAGAATTTTTTACAATCTTCAGTTCCTTCAAATATGTCATGTTACCACATTTCTAACTCAAAGATCATGCTATTCTCCCCAATGCTATATCTACTACATGGTGAGTGATCTAAGTAACTTATTTTGGATAAGATTCAAGATATAAACATGTCTGAGTGACATAATTTTTAAGCACATGTTTGTTATCCTAGTCGCTGAGTTTCCAAGTGAGAGTAGAGCCTTATTGGAAAAAAAATTGAGCAGCCCTAAATTCATTCCTATCACATAACTTGAAAATTTTGGTCAATAATTTCCAATTTATACTCTTGAAATACGTTTAAAAATTGTAAAGCGCTGTGAGCATATGGTGTTGCTCTCTGTCGGATAATCTTGTGCGTTTTATCTGGAAATTTTGCATGTAAATTATACTGTTATGTATGTATAAATCATTTTTGAAATAGAATTTCCTATCGATACTGCTTCTGCTCAGTGGTAGTGGCATTATCTTTAGAATCATAAAATGATCTAATCTCATTCCACCTTGTAAATCAGTTGTGATCAAACTCCTCCTAAGACCTAGACTACTCGGCCGATTGCCATGAAATTTGGCTCGAACATGAATATCAAAAATGGGATGGTTGTAGAATAATTAAATCTGAAATCAATGGTTCCATAGAGGAATAATCACCGAAAATACAATGACAAAATCGTAGTCAAATTGGACATAACCTCACATAACCTCTTTTGGAGTCAAATCGATTTCGACAAAAAACCTCCAGCTGGAATTGCACAGTCTAGTCGAATTGACGGCATATAAATCGCTGCAGATAAACGCTCCGCTCAACATTTACAATAGCAGCATGTAGACATATTGCATTCCTAGTTGTAATATTTAATTCATGTTTTTAAATCAACTTTCAAGGTTATGTTTCATGCTATGATAAGCAGACGATGGAGTCTTTTATGCTACCCCTTGCAATATGCTTAGCCTTTAGGAGCATGTCTCATGTTGATTTAAAATTCGTGTAATACTAGGAAAAGGCTGATACACGCTTGACATCAGTAGCACGGTGTAGTATCTTATAAATGTGTATGTCCAGTGTATGATAGCCTTTTTCCTGTTTTATTTATTTATAAACAGATGTGGAAACAACAGGCTTTGACCACTGAGCTAAATATATCTATCTGGAGGTAGCACAAGCTAGGGCTGCTATACGAAACTCGTGTTCCACCTATTTTTTTACCATGCCCTAATCATTTTATGATTAGGCAACAAATGATGTACCCACTTTTTTGCCAACCTAACAAAATTAGGTGGAACACGGGCCACCTAATTCTGTTAGGTTGGCAGTACAGTGGGGCATGATAAAAAAAATAGATGGAACCCAGCTTGTTCATTCATTGCTACCTCCAGTTAGATAATTCAGCTCAGTGGCTTTGACATCCCAAAACGGTTTCATATTCACAAGTACAATGTTCAATAACACACATAAAAAATATAATAAGAACTACAATATAAGTATCATAAAAGATACATAATAATACATAGGCCTAATAGACTAATGCCCGGTTTTTCAGTCGCTCAATAGACAGTTTATGGATCCAATAGCACTATTGAATCAATAACCATGTGTTTTCAAATGCAAAAAAAGTTATTGATTCAATAAGTTTATTGAACGACTAAAAAACCGGGCATAATAATAATAATAATACTGTAATTATTAATAATAATACATAGGCCTAATAAAATAATTATCACATAATAACAGAACAGAATAATATGAAGTATTGTATGGAAAAAAGAGAACCAGAAAAAAGAAATACTGTTCCAATATCAGGACAGGACTCTAATATCAGGAGGTTTTATAGGACTCCTTTAATTTATGAAACGGGCCTTGGGTCAATTGAGAAGCCTTTCAATTCATATATTTTTTGCCTTACATTATTGTAAAAAATATTTCTTCTATATTGTAAGTTTTTCTTTCTGAGGGTGATGCCCACATGAGCTCTAGGCTTGTGCGTGGGTAATGAGAGGGGTGATGATGAGAGATGACGACTGTTTATAGGCATTATTGAAATGGATTAGAAACAGCATGCTTTTGTGGTGAAATCAGTATGGTACAGTAAGTTAGTAGATATTTTATTCTGATAAATCATTTTCAAGAATGATAGACATATAACTGACATATTCATATAGATATTCTTCGGCTTATTTAATCATTAAAAGTTGATTATTCGTCTCGTAACATCCTAATTCAGCGGTAAACAACAGCATAATCTTGGAAACAACACACTGTTGACACATACTGTGCATTTTAAATTAATACGAACTATCCACGCACAAAGTGGCTTATGTTGACAACAGGTTGGCGCAATAGAATCATATTCTTGTTCTCTGTATATAACAGCTTTAATTATATCTATTAGCCTTACTTATTATTGGAATCACGTTCAAAGAGTAGGCATTGTGGAAACAGGAATTGTAATTTGGATTTTTTTCAAGTAATTGAAAAGTAATTTGTATTTGGTTTCCAACTACTGCAAACTAGAAATAGTCGTTGTAGTGCATATAGGCTGCATCATTGACAAAATAGAAGAGAGAACGTTTCTACGGATGATCTGTTATTATTGTTGGATGTTTGTGTGATTTTCGTCACCAATTTGAACAGTTTAAGCAAACTAAACACTCGACAGATAACATTGCCGCTGGCTCTCTGAAGGAAACTGATTTGTGAAAGTTGTCCTCACATAATTCAATGGCAATCTTTTTGTTATTCAACAATTCGAAGGCTCTGATCAAATACAATCCTTAAATAATTTTAAATCAAATTTAAAATCTCCATTTTTTAATAAATATTGAAACTGAATATTTTGATTTTGAAAATAGATTAGAAGCAACAGCATGCTTTTGTGGTGAAATCAGTAGTACAGTAAGTTAGTAGAAATCAGTAAGTTATGTATCGACCTTGAAATAGCTGTGAGTTTTTCTTAATGATTTATTGATAAGTTAGTCACATGCAAAAATAAGATCAAGGTAAAACTATTGTTCAACAAAAGATCATGATATAATTTCATTACACACAAAACTATGGTTGATGACACAATAATATTGTTTATAAATTGGTCACAAAACTAAAATTGGATTAAATTTTTTAATGATGTGGTAGATTGGATTTTTGTTTATTATTTTGCATCCTTTGTGTTGCAGAAACAGGTTACAACTAATAACTTCTTTAAAATCACTCTCAAGTGGTTCGGAACCCACCCAAAACTTGAAATGAATTAATAAACATCCATCAAAATCATTCGAATTCTTCTCAAACTCTGTTAGCAATTAAGCTTACTCTTCTGCAAGGAATTAATTAGTTATACAGTAAACTAGGCCTATCTAAATTTTGTTCTAGTAGATTATATTCCCGGATGTAGATTGCAGACAGTATTTTTGGCTGTTTCCAGAGAGAATAGAAGTGAATTCTATACTTTTCGCTGTCATATATTGTACAATATATTATATCTTGTCATAGATTATATCTATCATATCTTATATCTTGTCATAAGTTCATGAATTCATGACAAACCGAAACTCTTCAGATGTAGTGCACTCTCAATTCCTTTCAAAATCGCAAAAGACAAGTTTAAAATAATGTCATATACTCTTTCTTGAAGGCCAAACCGGTCGCTGTTAAGAGTTGACTTACAAAAAAAAGCCTCAAAATGCAATTAAAATTGGCATTGATTTCACTTCAACTACATTATTTGCCAATTTACAATTCCGTTATTTCTTGGAGAACTGAAACTCTATCCAAATAATATTGTTGAATAGATTTGATTGTTTATGTGAAAACAAGAGTTGAAGACTAGTTTAACTTGAAGATTTACACTAGACAAATATTAGATCGCATAATATTCAATACTGTACCATAATAGATATTGAGGGGAATAAATATTCCCTGTTGAGTGAATGCTTTTCAAGGAATATTCTCATCAATCAATATTTACAAACACACAAAAAACAAAATACACATTTGAGATACAAAATATACTAGGAATTAAATATACTTGTGAATTATTCGAAATTTCAAGGAAAATCTGCAATTAGCTCTTTTTTTTCAATATGTAATATTTTTCTACCTATTCTAATTTGAAGACTAGTGAACAAATAACTCTAACTCTTCTCTGTTATCAACTAGTAAGAAACCTTTATGATATAGATCCTTAGGAAGAGTTTTCAGCTGTTAAACATTTAGTAGTAGATGTGAGATGTATTGATATGATGCTTTCAAAACAATCAATAATGTTGATAAAGGATTAAAATTCAATTTCTAATTCTATTGAATTGCTTTCAATGTTTCTAATTAGCGTTTGGCGTTGAAAACATCAAAATTTACTCATTTTGATAGCTGATTTCTTTCAACTGCAGTTAAATTGCCAATTTTTGGAGTGAATACCTCAGTCAAGAGCCGATAATTTTGAACATTTTGAATTTGAAACTCAAGTTTTGTCCTCTGAGGATTTCTACCTTCTCATACATCGATTTTGTATTTTTATTAATTTTCTTTCCCTTATCTGTGTTTCAGCTATTTTGCAAAGGGAAGCTGTGTGAGCTAGGAATTGAATTCACCGACTTGAACACTTTTGCTCGAATGCTGAAGGTGACAAATAAAAGGATACAACTGCTGAAAAGTTTTCAGGTAAAGTGTTTTATCAGTTAGAATTAAAATATTGGTATCGAATAATAGTATTTCCATTTGTCATCATTTCTACATCGCAACGTTCTTCCTGTTGTTCGCAACTCGTTTACCGAGAAATTTCTGTTGAGTAAATCTATTATCATTTGAATTTATTCATTAAATCTATTATCATTTAAATTTATTCATTAAATTTATTATCATTTTAATATTTATTCATTCAAATGTTTTCAACAATATCATTAAACAATGTTATTAAAATTGTCTATATCACCGCACAGAATAGAAGTCTCCCATTAAATCAAACAGAAGATATTTCAAGTCAAATAATGATCAGTGACAATGATATAAATTGTTCTCCCTCAAATTAGAAATGTTTAGTCTCTATTATACTTTTCCGAACGTACTTATGATTTATGAACTTATGAAACGTAGATTTATGCACATTTTTCAGGCCGTCATAGACCATGGAAACCATATACACAAATCGTTGACAATGAACTACTCGCTGAGACATACTTATGAAATGCAGAACAAAACTGGTTTCATCAGTCTGGGAATTCGACTTGGTAAGTTGATGTTAATTATTTTTTTCATATTTGCTCATAAGTTATGAATGTGAACAGGTGTTTTCATTCAGTTGTGGATTCTCTTTCCGATTATAATCAGATTCATTTAATCTGACGCTTGGCATTAGATAGATATATAGATAGAGAGATATTATTTCTTTACGTTGCTGATGACCGTAGAGTACGATGGTAAAGAAATAATAGGCCTATCTATCTATCTAATGCCAAGCGTCAAATTAAATGAGTCTGATTATACTTGTATTCAATCCTGACAGCTATTAATTTTTATTGAATATTTTCTCCAGTAGGCCAGTAAAATATTCATTTTACTATGCATTAAATGGAGAATTCGGTTTTATATGTTGTATGTGATAGTCCTGGGATGTTAAATCCAAATTTTGGACCTCGTAAAATTTCCGAACACCGCCAAAAACCATAAACTATTGCGGAATTCTGCTCTTTTTCACGTTTGCCCAATTTTTACTTCTCCCCCCTCCTCCTCCTTCTCTCTTTCCTTCTCCTTTTTCTCCTTCTTCTTCTACTCCTCATCCTCCTTCTCTTTTTTCCTTCTTTGGTTTCTCATTCTCCTCTGTTTTCATTCTCCTCCTCCTTCTTATCCTTCTCCATATTCCTCTTCTTCAATTTTTCTTATTCTTCTCCTCTTTCTTCTTCTACCTTCCTTCTTCTTTCTTCTCTCTCTTCAATTTTTTCATTCTTCTTCTTCTGCTTCTTTTTCTTCTTGTTGTTCCTTCTTCAATTTTTTCTTCTTCTTCTTCTTCTTCTTCTTTTCTACTTGTTGTTCTCCTTCTCCTCTTCATCTTCTTCTCTCCCTTCTTCTTCTCCTTCTTCTCCTCTTCTTCTCCTCCTTCTTTTCTTCTTCTCATTCTTCTATTTCTTCTTCATTCCTTCTTCTTCCATCCTTCATCTTCTTCTTCTTCTTCTTCTTCTTCTTCTTCTTCTTCTTCTTCTTCTTCTTCTTCTTCTTCTTCTTCTTCTTCTTCTTCTGTTTCTTCTAATTGTTCTTCTTCATCTTCTTCTCCCTTCTTTTCTTCTCTCTCTTCTTGTTCTCCTTTTCCTATTTCTCCTTCTATTTCTTCTTCATTCTCTTCTTCTTCCACCACTTCATCTCCTTCGTCTACTTCTTCTTCTTATTTCCCTTCTTTTTCTCCCTCTCCTTCTTATGCTTCTACTTCGTCTTCTTTTTCCTTCTTATTTTTGTTCTTCTTTTTCTTTTGTTCTCCTTCTTCTCCTCCTTCTATTCCTCTTCTTCTCCTCCTATTCTTCTTCTTCTCCTCTATTCCTCTTCTTCTCCTCCTATTCTTCTTCTTCTCCTCCTATTCTTCTTCTTCTCCTATGCTATTCTTCTTCAAGGTTGGCCGTTTTTTCTGTATTTGTTTTAATTATGTGTCGTTTTCCTCTTCTCAGATTTCATTGTCTTATCACTTTCAGGTGGCTTTCTAAGCGAAGCAGGTTGGTTTGCCGAAAGTGAACGAGTGTTGTCGGACTGTCTTGAAGCGTGTTTAGAACTTCCTCCGTCAGTCGAAGCCTGGAAGTATACGTTGCAATGCTGTCACAAGTGAGTGATTATTTTATCTATTTCCGGTTTAATGAAATTTACTTGCAAATTCGTTCACTGTCAAGTGTCATATCATTGAAAACTTGAATTTTCCAAGTTATTTTCTCAAGTTGTTAGTAATGTTTTACTAGATTTCCAATGTACAAGTATTGGAAATTAATTTTCCAAGTTATTTGCACGGACCTAATTTAGATTAGAGTAATTTTTTACTATTTATAGATTTCCAATACTTGTACTTGATCTTTACATTGCATCTTTGATCTTCACATCTTTATCTTTACATTGCTCTGGTACATGAATAATTGATTTGTATTTGCAGTACATGTTTTTCAAGTAGATAATATGAATTCTGGAATACAGTAATAGAAATAATTATCTTTATGAACCAACGTATTATGATGCCTTTCAAAGCAATAATTTACTGCTATCGATTTTTTGTTGATAGTTTTTCATAGGCTACATCATTCTCAAAATGTAGCCTATTTTTATGCAAGATTTGTGTTTACAAACTTTCACATTTACAACAGTTTCCACGGTTCTGCTTGTCGATCGCGTTTCGAGGCGTTGAGCCCCATCTTCATTGTACAAGGAGTAACTAGATACTCGAATATACTAGAATCTTTATTCTGTTTAAAATTGAATTGGAATTTTGTCGAAAAACGTAGCCTACAGGTAACACATCAATATAAATGTATAGGCCAAATATATTCCAATTACTCCATATTGAAATTTATCATTATTCTAATTGATTGACAATATTTTGAATTTTATTCGATTGATACAAACTTTGAAATCATGTTCTTTCTTCTAAAAAAATCAATTTTAACATCCATAAAACTTCGATCTTACCTAGAATTTATTCTTTGAATGCCATATATTGAATAATATATATTAAAGGAGGCATACATTGTTCATTTTAGATTCTATCAATTGAATTTACTTATATTAAGAATGTACTGTGTATGTTTGTTTTGTCGAATAAATTTTTTCATTTAATAGAATGATATTTTTATAACAGTAATATAAACTCTACCACTTAACCACGATACTGACGTATTGTTCTCATTCGAAAAGTTGAGATCTTGAGAGAAATCGTACTACTGTATTTATTAGCTCTGTTACCTAGTTTAACTTGTTTCCATTTTCAACTCAGAATTGAAAACTGAGAAAATCAATATTCAAAAACCTTTTCACGGAATTGTTTGAAGATCTGTCTTACTCGGCGCAAACTTGTATGACTAACTAATTAGCATTTAATGAATTGATCGCATTCTTGATTAATGGACTGTCGACTAATATTCTATGCAGGAAGTAAATAATAGTCTCGTCGAATGCTATCGTATGTGAATTTTAATTGGAATCAATTGTCACTCATCAATATTAACAACATTGAAAACTGAGCTTCAAAAACACTCTAGTTATAATTATGTACATAATTATTTGAATTTTTCATTTTGCAACTAAATTTGCAAATTCTTAAGTGAATGTAGGAATTTTCCAATGAAAGCTCACATTTCTCATATGTTTATGTATGCTAAATCGCTAGTACAATTTGTTTACAAGCAGGATTGATTCTGCAAGTTTGATTTTCAGTTTGGTTCTTATAGTGTCTGTTTCGTATGTTACAGGTTGTTGTATGCACAAGCCATCTTCTCGCTGGTTCAAAAATCGCAGGAGACTCAAAAGCTAGCGGAAGAATTGGTGGAAAAGTTGAAAGCTCACGGAGAAACCATCAACTTGGCTAGTCTCTACACCTTGTTCTCATTCTCTGCTTACTGTATGAGCAACTATGATGAGGTGAGTGCTTCTGAGCTCGTAATGATAGATGTATAGCAATAATTAATCCGATCAAGTTGGGATTGATTCTGAAAACATCTAGTATAGCAGGATTCTTTTAACTTGTCAGAAAACAGCTGATTTAACGTTAGTAAACGAGCGTACATCAATCAGCTGTTTCTGACAATTTAAAAGAATCCTGCTATAACCATAGTGACGATAGCCACCTAAATCTCAAGTCCATTATGATGGCGGGACGTTTGATTGAAATACATAACTATTTTGGGAGAGGAACAACAGACTCAGTCTCAAACACTTTGTTTCCAAATTAAAATAAATCTTTAAATACAAATGAATTGTGTTGAATTACAAGTTAGGCTACTCTGTCAAAATTGAAGAAACTGAGGGAAAGTACAGTCTACTGTGTTCTATAATCAGATTCATTTAATTTGACGCTTGGCATTAGATAGATAGATAGATAGAGAGATATTATTTCTTTGCCATCGTACTCTACGTTCATCAGCAACGTCAAGAAATAATATCTTTCTATCTATCTAATGCCAAGCGTCAAATTGAATGAATCTGATTATACATTGTGCACTGTGACTACATTTTTTATACAACTTTTGGTATGAAATTTGATCTGATCATTTCGATCTTTGGTCACTGTGTTATTACATCGAATATTATCAAAACATCAATGATATTCTTTCATGAACTATTGAAATGAATACCTCCTTTCCCTACTGTTTCCCCCTACCTCTTTGAAAACCTTCCTAATACATAGTTGAAAGAGAGAGATTTCCATTTCCCCTCCTTTCACGGCCAAGTGTTAATGGAAAGGATGTCCTTGGACATCCTTTTCCAAGAATGGACATTTAAATGTCCAAACTTCGCCGTTTCATGTAGATAAATCTCACTTATGTTAACATTATTAGATTGCATTTTACATTGTTGAAAATTATTAGTCACAATTCATAAAACTACTAGAATTATATTACTTATACTTACAACTTTTGTAATAGTATCTAAGCAGTTAAAATTATTGTTATCTACATGAATAAAGTAATCTTATCTTATCTCCTTCTTTGCACTCTTAGCTTCTTGTTTTTATTTCTGTTTAATCTCACCTTTGTACTTGTGGCTTGCTTTTTGTAATTGTATGTATGATCATAATATTATTCTTGTGCAACCAGCCTAATAACATATTTTACTATTGAAATGTAATCCTTCTTACCCCCGTACCCTTCTTACCCTTCTTCTCTTTGAGCGCCTTCCCAGTAGCAATAGGAACGTCTTCCAACCATAGTTGGAAGAGCTTTTATTCTCCATCTTCTTTACACCACCTTTCCTGCTCAGCTTCTATAGCAGGATTAATTTAACTAGTCAGAAAACAGCTGTTTCGGCGATAAGTAAACTGTGATTCTACGCAACTTTGACACAATAATCCAAAGGCTTAAAAGTCTTGAAGACCTTTAAAGTATTTAAAAGACCTTTTTAAAGGAGACCTTTCAAAGAATACCTTTTTGAAAGACCCTTTCAGTAGGCTAATCTGCGTTTGTAGGTTAAGTATTGTGATACTGTCTGTTGAAACAGCTGCGGTGTGTGTGTGTGTGTGTGTGTGTGTGTGATGAATAAATAAATTGAAACGAATGTTGCGTTGTTTCAGTCATACCGATGGAGCATATAGCAGGATGCAATTAACTTGTCATAAATCAGCTGATCCAGTAATAATTAAACAGTGATTTCGACACAATAATCAAAAGGCTTGAAAGTCTTGAAGACCTTTAAAGTCTTCAAAAGACCTTTTTAAAGAAGACCTTTCAAAGAATAACTTTTTAAAAGACCTTTTCAATAATCTGCGAGATTCAGCATTTGTAGGTTAAGTATATTGTGATCGTATGCTCGTCGATCATATGTTTTATGACAAGTTGAATTGGCTCCTGCTTTACAAATGTTGTGCGTTGTGTTTCAGTCGTACCGATGGAGCATAGCAGCGATCAAACAGCTGGACGCAAGTGTGTCGGCGCGCATCACAATCGACACGATGTGCCAGGCGTCGCGCGCCTGCGTGCTGAAGCGCGAATTCACCAAGGCCGGCCTGCTGGTGCGTCAGGCCGTCTCCCTGGCACGTGACACGTTCGGCGCCAAGCATTTGCGCTTTGCCGACACCCTGCACGACTACGGCTTCTACCTGATGAACTCCGACTCGATAAAGGACAGTGTGCGCGTGTACGAGCGAGCGCTCAACCTCAAGATAGCCGTGTTCGGCCTCAAAAATCTGCACGTAGCCATTGCCCAGGAGGACATGGCCTATGCGCTCTATGTGCACGAGTACAGTTCGGGGAATTTCGGAATCGCTAGGTGAGTCGTTCAATTACAATGCGGCAAGAAGTGAGGGATTACACTGTTACTATCAGCGACCACATAATACAAATAGACGGAGCACTCAGGCTCAGTATTGAAGCCAATTCTGGCGCCTAGACCTAAGTAAGATGGCGGCGGTTTACATGAGTGGGAGAGAGACAGAAAAACAGCTGGCATAATCTTGTCTCTCTCCCACTCATGTAAACCGCCGCCATCTTACTTAGGTCTAGGCGCCAGAATTGGCTTCAATACTGAGCCTGAGTGCTCCGTCTATTTGTATTATGTGGTCGCTGGTTACTATACACTCTCTGTAACATGAGGGTGGATTAGAAGATTTAAAGCAGCAGGCAATTTTTTTAATACAGTTAGTAGCAGCCAGCTGCAAAGTGCCAAGAAATTTTGGCTCATCTATACTGTACAGTGATATTCAACGCACTCTAGTACATGGATGTCCATAGTTGAGTGGGTTAATTTCCATGAATTTTTTTCTTGGTGTTATATGGGTTTTTGTAGTCAATTTTATTAATGTATTCTTAGATTTTAGTTTTGAAGAAGGAAATAAATTTATTATTTATTTATTTATTTATTTAGTTTGACGCTTGGCATTAGATAGATAAATAGATAGATAGAGGGATATTATTTCTTTGCCATCGTACTCTACGGTCATCAGCAACGTCAAGAAATCACGAAATACTTTCTTTTACAAGCGAGAATTGCTGAATTTAAAAGGAAGGTAAAATCGAACTCTTGATCCTCCAATGACGTCAGATGTTCAGCTGAATGAAGCTTGCTACTGCGCATCATCCTCGTGAACGCTGCCTTGTATTCTATTTATCTTGATGCAATCTATTTAGGAAAATAAAACTGAAATATGTTGTCTTGTTACAGAAATCATGCGGAAAGAGCCATAACTACGATGACAAAATTGCTGCCTCAGGATCATCTAATGCTTGCCGCGGCACAAAGGGTTAAAGCACTGATATTGGAGGAAATCGCCCTGGACAGTGAGCCCGATGAATATCCTGAAGCAGGTGACCTAACTTTCTTTGGCTTTAATAGAAATAGACATTTGTAAGCACCTGAGAATATCTGGAGTGCGGCCAGCAATTTTATCCATTATTACGGCTAGTTGCACGAAAGTCGAATTGAATTTGACCACCGTAAAGTGACGTAATTGCATTGAATTTTGTTGAATTTGCTGCGTTAGATGACATTTTATTGCGGTTGAGTTCAATTGAATTTTCGTGCCAATTGGAACTAACCATGTTTGTATTGCAGTGTAGCTATTACCTTGAAGAAGAGAATAGAATAATCACTTTATTCATGCAGATTACAAAATATGTCGCTTAAATACTAGGTCATGAAAGTTATTACAATGAACGTCATTTAAAAATAGTAATTACAGTACAAGATTAACTAAATAAAACATGAAATAAGGGAGATTTTAAACAAAATATATAGGTGTAAATTTAATTCAAGATTGTTGAATACAACTTAAATTCTACTGTATGATATATCTTATTAAATGAACGTGTCATTGAAAATAAATTAGTTGCAATATGATTTTGTAACTACATGAAATGGCGGAGTTTGGACATATAAATGTCCATTCTTGGAGAAGGATGTGCAAGGACATCCTTCCCATCAACACTCAACCGTAAATTGATAACACTCAACCGAGAGGAAGAGTGATTGATAATAATATTGTATTGAAATACAAATTGGTACTGTAAAAGAGAAAAAAACAGATAACATGTTCTCCAAACATGAACATGAATTTATTTCATCTGTTTTTTTTCTCTATTACCGTAACAATTTGTATTAATTCAATACAATATTTATCAATAGCTCTTCCTCTGTTCCAGAAAGGGATTTCCTCTGTCTCTCTTTTTCATTTCAAATTAAAATAAACGAATGCACAATCACAAAACTTTGTAAACAGAAACAAACCGACCTAAAAATGCAACAAATACAAATGAATTTTCAGCTGAGGTAGGGAATCATATGCTTCATTGAAATTCAATGTGGTATTATAGAAGGATTATTTTAAATTGTCAGAAAACAGCTGACTGATGTACGCTCGTACACTGACGTTAAATCAGCTGTTTTCTGACAAGTTAAAATAATCCTGCTTCACAGTTTAATGGGGCATTAATTCAATGAATGTCCTAGAAACTGGGCACAAGTCTTCAAATTCTATGTAGGTCCCATGAAAATTAAATTCTAGTTAGACTAGCTGTAACTTCTAAAATCATATACTTTGTGTTTTTGTTGTCTTATTAATTTTGTGTTACCTTACTTTTTGATTGTTTCAGCTCTACTCATTGAAGCAGAAGATCTACATAAGAATGCGCTGAAGTTGTCAATATCAGTGTACGGCGAATACAACGTTCAAACAGCCAAGCACTACGGCAATCTGGGCAGACTGTACCAGAGTATGAAGAAATTTGAGGTACGATTCGTTCTGTGACCTTACTAAGTTTGGAAAGCTTGAAAACAGTTGAACTAATCAGCAAACTTATTTGTCTCTGTTATTAAATTTCGAACTGTGTAGTGTTTTTAATTCACTCTTTAGAGTTTGAGGTTGTTGACAGATGAATAATTTTTTGCGTAAGAAAATCATTGATTTTCAACTTCCCCAGGATGTGCTTCATTAAATTTTCGCTCAAGGTGCCAAAGTCTGGCTTTTTTATCGGTGGGGAGACCCTTACGAGTAGGTTCCACCTCGCCTTATTTTTTTGAGTCGGTCCAAGAGCAGTCTTGAATGTTTGTTACTCAACCACATGATAAGTTTGGTAGTTGAGGAGTCACTAATATTATCTTCTACAAGAAGTAGGGAGGGCGAGAGTTTTTAATATTGCTGGACTTGAAATGAAATAGTGCTTTAATTTGTAATAGCTATCTTGCTACAATACTCCAATTATTCTCCAATTTGCTACGAATACTGGATAATGTGGTCAACTATTGTTCCTGTTGAATGTGATTCAAAAGAAATTTCTTGTACACTTTGCTCAAAGAATAGTAGTTTATGCAATGGTTGTACTTAATTGAGAGCCTTTAAACGACGAGTGAGATACCGAGTTTAAAATACGAGCAGCAAGTTATTTTAAGGTATCTCAAGATTCGTTTAAAGGCTAAAGTACAACCATTGCATACACCATTTTATCTACGACCAACAAAAAACAATATCTACATTATCACTCTAAACTAATCTTGATTCAAACCACCATGTTCTATTTTAATATTTGCCGTAGAAGTTAGGAACTGTTCCGTTCCAGTGTTTTAAAACTGGATCAGATTGAACAAGGAATAATGTTCAATACGTTTCATAATATCGTTATTACGATACAAGTTTCAATTTCGAGAATGATAGTGTTTCGATTTTAGTTATGAAACTGTAATGATTGTGTTATAACACGGTCGTAGAGTATTCTCGTCATTATTACATTATTCTCTGAGGTTGAGAGAGGACTGGTGACAAATTGGCATGCCATACCGCACCGAGTACCAGAAAACCAAGAGATGCTCCTGAGCATTCATGCGTTTTTCTCAAAATTATCACACAATTTAGGAAAAGAAACCATTGCTCACATATAATATTATTTAATATTTAAGCATGAATATTATTGAAATAAATATTGTACCTTGAAAAAATTGAGAAAAATCTGTTTGAAATTTTATTACCCAATAGTTTCATGTGGAAATTCTTCACGTAAGTTATAATATTTATTATTGAACATTGAATCTTTAATATTTTTTTTATATTTTTTTTTGTCTTTTATGGCCAACATTGGACCACTTTAGTCAATACAAGATCGGTTTCCTTTTTTTTCTGATGACCCAGTATGCTTTCATTCTCTCAGATCGTGCCCTCCTCTCCTCCTCCGAAATCACCCTTCCCACTCTCTGTTTATTTACTTTTACAGGTAAGATACTGTGTTTGTCTTTAAGTATTTTGAGTGCATGTGTTTTGTCTTTCAAATCCTGTATTGTAATGTGTAGTTCTTGCATATCCTCCCTAATTTCCGTGATCCATCCAATACCGCATTTAGTATTCCATAACTTTTCAATGATTTTCCTGCTGGTTCTATTTTGTGATGTCCGTATTAAATGGCCAAGGATATCCGTTTCTTTTTTATTACACTTGTGACTGGTTCTATTTCTTTATAGACTGCTTCATTGGTAGCTATTCTCCAAACTCCATCTTTTTGGTAACTTTTGTTGATACACGTTCTGACCAATTTCCTTTCCAATTTTAGTAACTTGTCTATTGTGGTATTGTTTGTTGTTCTGAATGTGGTTTCACTTGCATACGTTATTTGAGGCATTGTGACCATTTTGTAATGTTTTAATTTTGTGGCTATTGAAAGGCATTTTTTATTATAAGTGTTCTTGTTGATATGGTATATTCTGGTTAATTTATCACATCTATTTTGCCATGACAGTTTCTCTTTCAGGTTGTATGTTATTATTTCTCCCAGGTACTTGAACTTTTCTACGATTTTTACATTGTGCTCTCCAATTTTGATTTTATTTGCAATTGGCGGTTGTGTGAGCATTATTTCTGTTTTTTCAAATGAAATCTTCAATCCAATACTTTGAGCTTTTTCCTGTAATGACTGCACTTGTCTTTTGGCTTCCTGAATGTTGTTGGCAAGAAGTGCGAGGTCATCAGCAAATCCCAGGCAATTCAACTTGATGTCATCTTTTTGTGATCCAATTTTTATGTTTTTGGGATTGTCTTTATACCACTCTCTCATTACATATTCGAGTGCACAATTGAAAAGAAGCGGTGATAGGCCATCTCCTTGCCTTAAGCCAGTTTTCACCGAGAAAGAGTCTGAAAGTTCCCCTCTGAACCTGACTTTTGAGTTAGTATTTGTCAATATCTTTAATATTATTGAAAGAAATATTGTACCTAGAAAAATAATCGATTAAAATCTGTTTGAAATTTAATCAGTCAAAAGGGTTCATGTAGGAATTTGACGTGATACAGCTTTAATTGAATTGCTATCTGATTTCAGGAAGCAGAAATGATGCATTTGAAGGCGATTGCAATAAAAGAAAAACTGCTAGGCATGGAAGACTATGAAGTGGGCTTGTCGGTTGGCCATCTAGCCTCGCTCTATAACTACCATATGAAGCAGTTTCGCAAAGCTGAGCAACTTTACTTCCGATCTATTAATATTAGTAAGTACTCTTATTTAATATTCATGTTACTGATATGCTTTTCATCCTTGAACACCCCTGAGCATAGAGACAGACCAGTTTCTGGGTGTTGCCAATACTAACGCACACTTTCACATGATAGTGATGAATAGATACAAATTTCTGATCATCTCTTCTGTTTGTAAAACATCCAAGTTAACACACCGAGTCGTGAGATGAGCACTTTTTCATATCCGAGGAAGGGAGAGGCACAGGCTCTCTATATGCACCGTTCCTAAGCTTTTCCTAACCTCTCTAGTAGGTAGTCCTAACCTCGCTAGTAGGTTAGCAGCATAGAGAGCCTGTGCCACCTCCCTTCGTCGGCTATGAAAAAGCACTAACCTCGGTCCATTCAGTCTCGTAAGATTCCTCTCGTTTAAACAAATAGTGTTATTTTTATATCCATTTTTTCTACTGATGGAATTGCACTGACTTTAAAAAAATTATAGGTGGAAAACAACTTGAATTACATCGTAGTTACGTTCGTTTCGTGATTGTGTTGGACTTCTTCAGAGGAACGGTTGGAGTAAACTATAGATTGTTCCATAACAGTGTTCCTTAGTCTGAAGAAGTCAAACACCAGGACGAAACGATTGTCTTTATGATGTAAGTCAAGTTGTTTTCTTAGGCTAGGCGTACACCGGTTAGTCAAGACAAGACGAGATTAGTCACGTTTAGTCACAGTACTTCACATAGCTGCTTATGAAGCAGCACACACCAATGCAATGACTAATCGGTGTGTGTTACAGTACTTCACATAGTTGCTTATGAAGCAACACACACTGATTAGTCATTGCATCGGTGTGTGCTGCTTCATAAGCAGCTATGTGAAGTACTGTGACTAAACGTGACTAATTTCGTCTTGTCTTGTCTTGACTAACCGGTGTACGCCTAGCCTAAGAGTTTTCAAAGACAGTCTAATTAGTTATTTGCTTTTTTGTTCTACTTGATCTTAGTTTTCTAAATGTTGTTTATTGATTTGTTGCAGATATAAAATTATTCAGCGAAACGTATTCGGGTTTAGAGTACGATTACAGAGGCTTAATACACGTGTACGAGAAAATGGGAGAATCCGAGAAACAGGCTGACTACACTTTGATTCTGCATGCCTGGAAGGATTTGAGAGAGCATATCAGAGAAGCACAACCCTTAGTTATAGCCGAGCTGCAACCGCTTGAAGAAATCAAGAAAATATTCGCGTAGTATTAATCGTTTAGTCTGTCTCAATCTGCGTCATCTGTCTCAAATATTGTTTGTCAAAAAACGACTGAAATACGGTGAAACTCGATTATTTTTAGTCTGAGCGTAACGAATAAAACTATTTTATACTGCCTAACAGCTTCTATCTCAGACTATGTTCATTTTGTAAATATACTTGTATGTATGTATAGTGTATGCCTAGCATTCTTCAATAGTGGCTTAAACGTGTTACTGCCTTAGACCCGAAAAAGAGAAAGTACAAACGTTCAGCAAGTGTGATGCACTTCACGCAACTGGAGAATTCTTGACGGATAGATGGACATTTTAAGCTTCGGAATTTAATTGTTTTATTGATGAACCCAGTATTTTACAGGAATTAGGCTAGGCGTACACCGGTTAGTCAAGACAAGACAAGACGAGATTAGTCACAGTAATTCACATACTTGCTTATGAAGCAGCACACACCGATGCAATGACTAATCGGTGTGTGTTGCTTCATAAGCAACTATGTGAAGTACTGTGACTAAACGTGACTAATCTCGTCTTGTCTTGTCTTGACTAACCAGTGTACGCCTAGCCATAATCTCTACAGGTTTTAACAAAAAATATCACTTATTGGAAATTTCAAGTTTCTGTTGAATTTGCGATACTAGGTACTGAATTTGATGCAGTCTACTTTATAAATAAGACTAAATTAACAAGTTCAGCAGTTGAGTTGTTTTAAGGTGTTGCATAATTGTTATAGTTTGATGAACGTTTAAGTTCAAAGCATTTATAAATCCCTCCATTTTTCAATGTTCTTGTTATCATACCTTCGAATAGACTGCGAATTCATTAAACAGAATCATTGAAAGTACTGTTTATGTTGATTTGAGAAACGTTGAAAGATTGCTAAAACTCTAGGAACCACAATAGAAATTGTTGAGTTCATTTTAAGGATTTCAACTCACTAACCGATGAACTTTCGTAGTTTAATATTTTATTTCTGCATTTTCAAGAAAAAATCTGATTTTAATTTTTTGACTAGATATGTAATTATTTTATAGACTGTTACGACCAAAGAAACTGAATATTGCCAGACTCCCATAATTGTGCTGAATTCTCAAGAAAGCTCTCTTTGCGTTAATTTTGTGAGTTTATATGAATGTTTTTATTTCTATTCGATTCGCTTGCTTTTACTATTTCGGACAAATGTTTGGTTGGTTTTGAAGAGTGTTGAGTTGTAAAAGTAATCTAAGCCTTTCTTTAAGTTACTCTAAGTCACTTGAAATTTGTCCAAGAAACTCTCTTTTTTATTCTTAAGTTGAAGATTTGTTTTCACCTGAATTTCTGTGTAAAAAAAAATGTGTACTTCAAAGAGTTTTATATGTTGAAAACACTATTATTCTTAATTATTGTTAAATAAAGTTTATTATTTCATGTTTATAAATATTTTACTGCTTCCTCCTCTGAAATTGAATAGATTATCAGATTCATACTTTGTCGGGCTGGTGATATTTTAGACGGCTGGTTGCATGGAAGACTATTTTATTCTATTAAATAGAACTTATAATTTTATTTCCGTGAAATGGCGTAATTTAGTGGAACCACTGGGTGGTTTTAGGAATGGATCTCTATAACTAAGCTACGATAAAATTAGTCATTTTACGGAAATTTAAATTTAATCTACTTCTTTCATGCAATCTGGCTGATGATCTTTCCTTAAGTACCTAATACTCGTATATGGAATAAACGGTTACTGCTCTGAAATCGATGATAGAAATTATTTTGCAATGCTTAAAAAACAAAAACAATTTACTGGGCAGCTTGAAAGTACAATTTTCAATATTCTTAGAATCAATTCCAATTAAATATAATAAGAACTGAATATACAATGAATACTCAATACTCCATTCAAACATTTAAGAGAAAATAAATTCTAACATTCATTATTCCACAAAATTCAGATTACAATAAATATAACCTAATGATAGCTCGTGTAGAGGTTTGATTTGTAGAGTGATCCTAAACAAAGCTAAACGATCGTAGATCTGCAGGAAAAAGTATTACACCAATGCGAAATGGCCATATAAGCACAAAAAATATGTGAGTAGTATTTTCTCTCAAGTTACATCAGTGTCAAATCTATCAATAATTTTCTGAAATAAATTTATAAATAAATTCTGAATTTTTGGATCCATAACGAACTGCGAAGCTAACACTATTGTTTCAACACTAGAATTGACGACATGCAGTCAAATTTTACTGTAAATAACATAAATGTTACTGAAAGGAACTTGAAAGCGCTTCAGTCCAGTGAGTAACAATAGAATAAATAAATATTTTATAATAGGAAGTCTTATATTGATATCAATAATTATATCTTTTTCCATTTAATTGACTTCATGAAAAACTCTCAACTACCACAGATTCAATAGCAGTTCTATTAACCTGAAACACGATTTCGGCATTTGCTTTTCTGCCAGTCACATTATAATAATCGGTCACCATTACACCTCGCGTCAGTTTGCCCGTTACTTCAACGTCCACAAAGTACTCGCCACTTTTTAGCGTCACAAATTTGTTTGGTCGTAAGATGAGAGAAGCCGCATACAAAGCATGGATATCCCAGTGGTCGCCCTCTGTGAGAGAGGCTGCGGTTAGAATGAAGTTCACCACAGGATTGGAGGTGGTGTTGAGGTTTGAAGCTAGCCAAGCCTGAAACAATCAAATATTTTTGCTGAGGGTGAAGCACTCATGATGCTAATTCAGCATAATTTGAATTGACTTTATTTGGGAAACGAAGTTTATCTAGTCTACTTCTTAAGCGACTAAATTCGCTATACAAGCTTTGCACGTCGCACCATTCTTTATATTGGCTTCACCACTTGTAAAAAAAATCATTTTTATATTGGCTTTAACTTACTGTACCGGTACATAGAAATAAATGGCACTGCGTGCAAAGCTTGTGTAGACGTAAAGGAAAAGAGATGATAGAAGTAAAAAATAGAGAAGATAAAAGAGAATAGAAGTAAAGGATAGAGAAGATAAAGAGAGAATAAAAGTAGAGTATGAGAGTTTTCTTCTTCTATATATACTCTCTAGTTTTTTATTGAAGATCTTATATTGAATTCATAACTATTTTATTGCAGCAACCTTTGAGGACATCAATGGCATTAAAATTGTCAATATAATAAGAAAATAACAATAGTCAATAAGACGAATTGATCATTATAATCGTTTAAGATATAATATCACAGAAACTAGAACACACGGTAGGATCACGCGCATATTCCAGCCTACATTTTGAAAAGTGTGACGTCACATTGAACTGGAATAGACTACAGAGAGTTTATATACTCTCTGTAGAATAGACAAGTGTTATAATTTTTCCATGGTAATCGGTTCATAGCTACGTCATAATCTCAGCAGACATCTCTGCTTATCCTACTCATTAATCCCACTACTGCGTTTTATAGTATCCGTGGTTTATATAAAAGCAAAGACAATTTAACTATATAGTATTTGATTAATAGTATTATACTACTATAGTACACTTAACCATATAAGTAGTTAATTTATCTATGATGAAAGCATAGATTAACCAACTAAATAAATTAACAAACTAACTGAATATGGAAATATTCAATGAGTCAGTACCTTGCTGATAAAGCTGTTCGTAATTGTGTCAATAGGCAGTATTGTTACTTTGAAATTGTTGACAAAAGCTCCTCTCAACACGAATGCAGATGAATCGGGATCAGTCGCTATGCTATCCATCGCTTCTAAGTTATTGTGGTGATAACAACCTTGACCTGGCCCTGTAACCAAAAATATTGGACTTTCTGTGCAGTAGTGAAGGTGACATTGGTAGGGTAGTGAAGGTGTTGTGGTAGTTATCGATACTGAATAAAAGGGTTGAAGTTGTCAAAACTTCGGTTGTTACACCATTATCAATCTCTGGTGAACTAAAACTAAAATTGTTGCACTGTATTTTTGTTTAAGTTTACCAGAGATTGATAATGGTGTAACAACCGAAACCGGTGTCTCGTTTTTTTTTTTTTTAATTAAATATGTGGTTTTGACAACTTCAAGTCTTTTTATTCAGTAAAAATATTGGATGTAATTATCTGGAAATAAGAGTAATTTTTGATATAGCATGATGAATTTTTTTATCTGAATTTGCAATCTGATTCAAAATTCTTAATTCATTCTACGTACATTCAGCTCTATTATTGAAGTTTCATGATTTTTTTATTTCATTAGCTGACAATATAGCATACTTTTAATTGTGAGAAGAAACGTCAGGTGTTACTGGAAACTACTTCAATCTCAAATTTAATAATTAGATTATGGTAATAATATTCGTTAGGCTTTTATTGCTAGAAAGACTCAACCAACAGGTAGTTCCACCTCACTGTTTCAAATGGTGGTTCTACTTTTTTAGTTGGATTCCGATCTTCCGAACCACCTGGTGAGTGATAATGAATATTATTGTGTTTGTTTTTTGATGAGTAAGTAGGCCTACTAATTCGACTACTTTTTAATCTATATACCTTTGACGTATCCTCCCAACGTGACAACTTTCTTGACTTGTGACATAAATTCTGGATTCAAACGCATAGCCAAAGCTATGTTCGTCATAGGCCCCAGAACTAATAGAGATACCATGCCTGAAAAAAGAACGTCTTTGAAATTTTCTTCATTTCATACTATAATATACGGTATATCAGGTATATGTATAGGATATTGGCAAATAACTTTCATTTAACATGACTATGCTAACGAGTGATTTTCTGTTAAATTTTTTTGACATACATACTGCATATATCATTTAAAACATATTTAAAAATAAATCAACAGAACATCACCCGTTACCATAGAAATGTTGAATGAAAGTTATTCGCCATCCGACAAATTGAATGAATATTACCATACTTAGGGAATAAATTTTAATACCACTCATTAAAATCACTTAAGCATATGAGAAACTAGAACTAGAAAACAAATTGAATCTAATAATACAGCTTAATAATTACAACTAATAATTACATTATTCTTCTATAATAATAATTTTCTTCATTATTTCTTCTGATAATTTATTTTATTCTTCTTTAATTAAAATTAACCTGCTGGGGTATGTAAAGATAAAAATGTATTAATGTAAAAATTAAAAATGTAAAAATGTATTACGTTGGAAATACGTTTCAAAACACGAATGACAATTTTTTTGCTAGAGATGATGCCCACATAAGCTCTAAGCTTGTGCGTGGGTAATGGGAAGGATGATGATGATGAGGAGAGATGAATTTTATATTAACGAATCACACAATCATTATCATTTGAGAAACCAGAGAAGAAAATTGACTTCCAATTAAACTAAGAATGCTTTGCATGCCACATGTTTCGTTTTAAACTATTAAATTCAGTTTTTTCGAATGAATTAATTTGGGGGTAGATTTATTTATATCGAGTTTCATTGGGTGTAAAGGCAGTCAGTGTCAAGGTCGCGAGACCTTGATAACGGGAGCTCCCACTGCTATCAGTTAGGTAGTTACTGAAAGGAATGCTCACAAATTCAGCTACCGTATATCGATGCAGGAACGCGTTGTAGAATTTTAACCGACTGTTGCTGCTGTGATAATAAGACCTTTGATAACAATCGTTTGCTGTTTAGTTGCAATAAAGTATAGATAAGACACATTCATTATACTTAGAAACAGCATAAAAAAATCGAACTAATTCAATAAACATTTTCATTTAAAAAACAACTAGTGAAAATATTGTAATTTTATTTGTAGCCTACTTTGGATGCTTAGAAAACATCTATCACTATCACTTCAACTATCGGTATCTATCAGTTCAATTAATTAATTACCATTTATGAACAAGAATTTAGTATTTTATTGAAGTTCCAATAAGGATATATTGTGAAAATACTGTACCTGAATTTTGTTGTACCAAGTTGGACAGATACACAGCTGCATGCTCCTTGTGAGTCATACTCGAATTTACGTTCACTTTCAGAAGATTGTTTAATGACAACCAATTTTTTCGTTTGGTTTTTGGTTCACTCGAGTCTTTCGAGTTTATTATGTTGGAGTCGTCTACTTGTTGATTGGAAATCTGAAGAGCGTCCACTGGAGATCCCATGTAGATCGGGATCTGGAAATAATGTTGAGGGGTTCTCACAATTGAAAATACATAACTGAAGTAACTATATAATATTTAGCTTTAACATTCCTTGTATTTCTACTTGTATTTATTTACATTTACTTATTTACTTGTACACAGAGGCGGCCCTATATGTAGGCGAAAAAGGCGGCGCCTGGGGCCCCGCGTTCTTCAGGGGCCCCGCACAGCCGTGAACCACGGTTTGGAAAATGAAATTACGCCAGTTTAGGTTAATTTCAGGTATTAAGAGAGCCCCGCTATTGGACTTTGCCTTGGGCCCCGCAATTTCTAGGGCCACCACTGCTTGTACATGTACATATCATGTTACATCTGAATTTACCTATTCCCTCATCGAAAACAAGAACAAAACAATCTTTAAATTTCCCAATAAGTTCGTATTTATGAATGAGTGCCATTTCGCTTTTTGATAACAATAAAAGTTTTGTGATAAGTACCTCACTCCTAGCAGCCAGCCGAAGCACCCCCACCAGGCCTCGTCCAGCCACTCCCGCACTGGCATTGACGCGCACACACGTGAGAGCGGCGACCCGGGCGCCCCACAACGGATCAGCCAGCACCGCCAGGATGGCAACCGCCGCGTCGAGGCTGCCGTCGCTGTCGATCACCAGGAGTTGGTCGTGGTGGGTCAGCGAATCGGGGTGCGGATCGTCCGGGTTGAGCGTGTCGTCAGCCAGGGTGTAGAGGATCACTAGGAGGGGGGTGCTGGGGGATGAGAAGAAATTCAATTGAAAAAGAGTTGTGGACACAAATAACTTGATTACTTTCTGAAAAGTGAAAATAGTAGTAACTCACATTGGAAATTAGTTTGAATGAGAGGGGATACTCTAGCTAGACAACGTAGAGTAGGCCTACTCACAAGACACTCTGAAAATAGTACCTACTCACATTTTATCAAGTGAAAAAGTAGTTGGGTCCTCAAGAAGTAATAATAATTTTAAAGAGTTGCTGTCCTAGTTCTGTAGAGTGGAGCAGAGAAACCATATGCCTTTTCTGGGTGTTAATGCCTATTTCACTATCAATTGCTTATTTCATCCTATTCTATTTGTTTTGCCTACAAGATTACCAATTTTTTTATTTGAAATATTTAAAAATCGATAATGGAAGGGAAGGATGTGTGAGAGAGAAGAAAGGATTTTGAAGAATAAAAAGAAGAAGAAGAGGAAGAAGACGAAGTAGGAGAAGAAGGAGGAGAAGGGGGAGGAGTAGGAGGAGGAGAAGGAGGAGGAGGAGAAGGAGAAGGTGGAGAAGAAGGAGAAGGAAGGAAGAAGAAGAAGAAGAAGGAAGAAGAAGAAGAAGAAGAAGAAGAAGGAGAAGAAGAAGAAGAAGAAGAGATAGAGAGACAGGAGATCAAGGGAATGAGAGACAGCGCAGTAAAGCCTATACTTGCTTTTGAATGGTACCATGATAGGCTTTAATAAGCTTTAGTTTTGTCATGCAATGAACATCAAAATCACCTGTTTTTTGTTGTGAGAGAAGTGACATACTGAAGAGAAGGCTGTTAGTGAGTTTCAGGTTTCAGGTTCAGGCTTTTTGACGTTTGCCTAATCACTTTTTTCTGTTTTGTAAAATAGTAAAACGGTTGGCAGAAAGTTTCAAGTATGGAAGAGGTGATCAATATCGCCAGTGCCATGATAGAACTTTCATTGGGGGCAGTAGATAACTACTGTTTGTAGTCAGTTTCTGGTGATTCTTATTTTTGACAAGTCATTTTTGACATTCAAGTCTAATCGTACTTGTGTCCGTCCGTACGCACAATATCTATAACAAACGGAAGATCGTTCACTTTTGAAATTTGGAATGTAATAATCTTCGTACAAGAAGCCTATTAGTTTTAAACATTAGGGATCAAATTTAAAAAAAAGGTTACAAAAAAATGGGTATTTTAATCTCAAAATATGCTTTTGTAGTGGAAGCCTCAACCCAAAAACGAACAGATATAGAGGCCAGTTTCAAAGTAGATGTTCGAGGCCTTTGAAAGTAAGTTGATTTGATTCGGATCTTTAAAAAAATACGATTCATAACGGATTGTGGAGTGAAAATTCATATTCGTGATTTATTACTTCACTTATATCCATAGGCGTAGTTCCAATTTTTACAGCATTCAATTGATTTATTTTCTCCCAATTTGCATCAGTGGCGTCCTTAATGATCTCCCAAGTTTTCTTGATGTTATTTCCTGCTTCATTGAATTCATTCTTGAAGTAATCCTCTTTTGTTTTCTGGATAAGCAATGTCAGCCTGTCAGTAAGATGTCAGTGAGTGAAAATTAAATATCGAAGACTGAGAAATGAGAAACTGAAATCATTTATTATGAATGCTCTATCAAAATGGTGATAAGAATATTGAATGATAACGTGATAATACACACACAATTCAAAATAAGTCATTCTTCAGAGTTTTCAATAATCCATACAATGGAATAAAAAGCAATACTAGTACTGTACTGTACTTTGTACTTGAATGCAATCAGATCAATATTCCCCGTCGTTTTCAATGTGAACTGGGATAAAAATTATTCTGGAAGAATATTTCCAAGTTGTATGAATGTTGATGTAAAAGAAAAGATATAAAATGAATGAAAGAATGTTGATATAAACGAAGCCAACAAGTCTTCAATAATTACATGCAGGTGTCCACAGAACAGTCAATCTTTCTGTGTTTAATTTCCAGTGTTTTGCAAGCTTCTCTCTGTCTGGCAGTGTAATAATATTATTAGTTACTACTTACTACAGTATTATATATCATTATATATAACAGAAAGCAAGCACGTTTCCGAGCTTCTACAGAGAAAAACAGTTGTAAAAACAATAATAAATCATAAACAGACTGTGTGGTTCTTTGAAGTGCTGATGCTGACTGTTGCATTTCCATTGTCTCAGCTTGTCTCGATCACTGCCTTGTCGAGATATATCCTCGATTTCTATTGGCCGATTGTCATAGCAGCTGACCAATCAGTAGCCTTGATTAGAGCATCGCTTTCCTCACCAACTAACTGCATAGATTCTTTGTGAAGCCAAGCTTCATTATATAATTCCAGTTCAGTGTTCAGTTCAGAGCGTTCAGGTAGTGCGGTTGAGACCTCCCTCCATGCGTCTCTGGGGGGTTTCGATTCTATCTCTTGATTTATTCGTTATTTTTCTCGGTTTTTATTTGTGTCATGTGTAAAGTGTTTGTTGGTGCATCTGTGTACAAAGCTTTCACACTATAATACGCGTACCGTACGGAATAATTGTGTTAAATCTGTGAAATACAGTGTTTTGATCTAGATAACTCCTAAAGGGGATATAACAAATTTAGTCAAGTCTAGATTTTTGTCAGTCCCCCAACCAATCGTCTCATAATCCTGAATTTAGTCCTTGTATAATTCGAATCTCTTTTACATAGAATGTGTTCATAGTTTTTTGTGCGTTCTAATTTGAATATTAAAATACAGTCAAGTCTGGAACTATTTCTAGATTAATGTAGGCTATTTTTATAAAATATGGTGAATAAAATTCTCATTTCGCTTGTTTCCTGAAGGAATTCTTGTACTTTACTCTTGAATTCATTATTTATTGATAATTAATTCCACCTTCGGTACGAGTCATTCAGGGCCGCTTTCCCCAACGCTGCTCAAGTGATAACAGCTGACGCTCAATTTTTTCCTATACTTTTCCTATTCCCCAAATGAGGCTTAAGCCAGATGTATTGCTTGAGCAGAGTTGGGGAAAGCGGCCCTCATTGGTCGATTTTTGTATCCAACATTTTCAAATGAATATTAGGCGTTTGATTGGCCAGAACCTCTACTTTGTATTTCAGTTCAAATTATTCCCAGATTTTTATCTCATCCTTTCCAGAACATTACTGTTGATATTTCAATACAAATAACAGCGTATTCCGAATTCCACCAGAAATAATACTAATATTATTATGCTTAAAATAAAATACTGTCATTCTGATGATAAACGTTTCTATCCTACTTGAAACTTCAAGTTTCTGAATTTTTTCTACTTATTTTGATCTGGAAACCGTATTCTGTCCTCAAATTGCGTTCAAATTTTGAATTTATGGCGGTTGACGTAATGGCCGCAATCAACAGGTCGTAGTTATCGTATTTGTTGATTGATTTTTGATAACTATAAGTAAAATGAATATTTTTGTCATGAAATACATAATTATATCTATCAAATTAAAATTATTGACAGGCCAAAATGAGAATTAATTTTCTTTCTTTATCTAAAAATCGTCACAAGCAGCTGTGATTCTTCAAAGCATTTTCAAAATGGCGGACGTGAAGCTCTAACTGCGTTTATGACTCGCGGATTTCAAAGCCGTTCAAGTTTAATTGTCGGTTAATCGGTTCGGAAAAGTGTTCAAATTCATCGAAAAAGTGTAGTGAACTTCATTTAGTGTGTGAAATTCATACTGTGCAGGTGAAAATGCGAGAAGTGTTGGAATTGGTATCAAGCTCGTCTCATGCTGGAATAGGTTTTTCAGTTTGATGTTTCTTCGGTTTTGAAGGTAGGAATACGTTGAACAACAACTATTAGCATGATAATTATTGAGAATTGACACAGGTTATTGTCCTTGATTGTACATGATTAGATTTGAAACACACATTGACTTCTAAATTGAAAATAAGATAGCTTTGCCCATTGTCAACGCCCTCTCAAATTGGCTGTCGCTGAACAAAGAAAATTCTTCAATTTTCAATTTCGATCAGAATAATCAAATTATGAATTGTCCTATTACCTTACAGTTTCACCTTCTATTACTCCATCAATAACATAATACTACCTCATAAGATTAATTGATATTTTGTTGATACAATTATTTCGTTTTGGTCAATAGTGGGAATTTTCTCAAATAATTCGTCATCCAAAATATAATAACTTGTTGATGATATTCTCTCAATGTTTCATCTTGTAGGAGATAGGACTTTGTAGAATTGAGCTAATTTTAGATTATATGGTTTATTGCTAATACCAAAGACAATTAGAATACTCATAATACTTAGAATACTTATAATATATATTATAATAATTTCCTATCGTCTTTGCTAATACGCTTCCATATTTCGACTTTATAGTGTATTGTCGAGAGAAACCCCTTCTCTTCAAACCAATGAATGGCTCCTTCATATTTAATGTTAATTACTGGGAACTCCATAAATTTAGTTTCATCATCTTGTAGTTGTATTATCCCCTCAAATTTTCATGGAATGTAGGGAATCTGAAAATACAAGTAGGGAATCTTATGGTTTTTGTATCAATTATCTAATCTAAAATCTCATTGATAATAATGGTTTTAATCCAACCAGATTGAAAAAATTATCGTCAACTCGAATTCTTCCTTTTTTAAATTATCTCGTTTAATTCCATAAATGAGTAGCAGCATTATTACATGCTCAAATCTATATATTATTATTAATAGGCGAACATGTTTTTTTGTAAACAGAACACCTCTGTGGTTTCTCAACCGAATTTGTTCGTTCATATCTCATTTGAAAGATCTCATTGAGTAGATGTTTGATAAGGTCTTACATTTTGAAAAAAATTATCGTGGAGATGAGAAATGAGCGATCAAAGTTTCAATTTTTGCCATTGCTTGAACATGGGGATAGGTGAGCCGAAAATTTTCACATTAGTTTCAACTTATGATTTGATGATAAGCTGTTTTGAAATGAAAATTTATTTTTCATTGTTCATTGCACCAGTAAGGGCATTATTTAGTGCAGAGAGAAGATGAAGATAGGGAGTGAGAATGAAAAAGAGAAGAATAAGAAGAAAAAGGAGGAGAAGAAGAAGAAGGTGGATAAGAAAAAGAAGAAGGAAAATGAGAAGACGGAAAAAGAGGAGGAGGAGAAAACAGAGAAAAAGACTCCCCACTACTCAACACTTATATTAATGTGATATTTCACACAAATATCCTCAACCTTAACGGGATCTCTGAGACCCCATAGCGAAGCAAGGGTGACCTGCTAGTTTATAATAAAGGAGATTCAAAGCCGTATTTATGAACGTTCCTTGAGGGTTCCTTTCCGAAAGGGTGCCTTGAAAAGCATTTCATGGCTGATAAATCAGCTGATTCCATTCATGATACGCTTTTCAAGACGCCCTTTCGGAAAGAACCTCTTGAACGTTCATAAGTGCCCTAAATCTCCTTTATTATAAACTAGCAGGTCACCCTTGCTTCGCTACGGGGTCTCAGAAATCCTGTTAAGGTTGAGGATATTTGTGTGAAATATCACATTAAGATAAGTGTTGAGTAAACAGTATTGATCATTAATTTTTTTGAAATCATTAATAACATTTTATTTTGGGTAATACCATTTTGTAACATTTTCCCATTCAACTTGAACAGTTTTTCCCGACAACGGTTTTTCTCATCCACTTCCTCCTTTTCAGATTCCTCTCCCTTCTATTCCTCTCATCTTCAATTCCTTCTACTCTCTGTCCCTTCTTCTCTTCACTTTCACTATCTCTCATCCTCTTCTTTTCTTTTTTATTACTAGGCCTACCTACTCTTTTTTGCCCACTTCTCCGCTTCATCTCCTCATTCTTATTCATATTCTTCTCCTGTTTCTTCTCCATCTTCCTCTTCTCGTTCTTCTTCTTTTTATTCTACTCTTTTTTCTTCTTCTCCATCACCTCCTTCTCCATCACCTCCTTCTTCTTATCCTCATTCATATTCTTCTCCTTCTCCAACTTTTTCATCTTCTTTTTTTTCTCATTCTTCTTCTCATTCTTTCTCTCCTTCTTCATCTCCTTTTTTCCATTCACTTCTCCTTATTTTTCTCGTTCTTCTCCTCCTTCTATTTTTTCTCTTCTTCTTCATCATCTTATTCTTCTCCTACTCCTTCATTTTCATTTCCTTCTTTCCCATCTCCTTCTCCTTCTTCTTCTCCTTTTTCGACTTCTCCCTCATCTTCTCCTTTTTCGTCTCCTTCTTATCTTTCTCCTTCTTCCTCTTTTTCTTCTTTTTTGTCTCTTTCTTATCTCATTCATCTCCTCCTTCTTCTACTCCTCTCCTCCTTCTCCCCCTTATTCTTCTTTCCCTTCTCATTCTCCTTCTTCTCGTTCTTCTTCTTCTCGTTTTCGTTCTCACTTGTCCTGTTTTTGCACAAACGCCCTCACCGGTGCAATGAACAATATAAATAAATTATTCGTTTTAAAACAGCTGATCATTAAATCATAAGTTGAAATGTGAAAATTTGCTACTCACCTTTCCCTGTATGTTGAAGCAATGGCAAAAATTGTAACTTTGATCGCTCATTCCTAATGTCCACGATGACTTTTTGAAAAAATTCAAAACCTCAAGGTGGGTTTTCGTTATCGCGCCGCAGCGGAGCCCGACCCAGCGTTGCCAGATGCAATTGATGAAAAATCCCCACTCTAAATAGTTATTACTATTATAGTAATCAATTGCATCTGGCAATGCTGTGTCGGGCTACGCTGCGGCACTCGGTCGCAGTAACGAAAACCCACCTTTATCAAACATCTACTCAATGAGATTTTTCAAATGAGACTCAACGAAAAATATCGGTTGAGAAACCAAGGAGTTCTGATTATAAAAAAAACATATTTGCCTATTTTATATAAAGGAGATAACAATATCATTATCTAGTTCACTGCATGAATAAAAAGTTTTTTTTTTCTTTACAGTTTCACTGATCACAGTCAATCATCTTCTAGGACTTATCTTCTAGAGATCTTCTGGAGAACAATCATCTTCTAGGCAAGATGCCGATGGCAACTTCAACAACAAAAAAGGTACGGTAAGTACGCCTGCTTCCATATTTTGTTTGGCAATATTTACTTTATGATTAATAATGTCTTTTTCAGTTGAATGTAATTTGATCCAATAGATAGAAGATTGGATATAAAATCTCTTTCATCTAATAATATTCATAAATTGAAAAAAATTTCTCAAAATTTAAATATTTTTACAATATTGCAATATTTGTATTGTCCAACTTTATCTTTGATAACTCACTGACGTTCAGCTGCTATAATAATAACTTTAAAGGTAGATATAAAAGTGCTTTTTTAATTAGAAATATTTTTATAATAATAATAAACATTATAGACTCTTACGACCTTCAGCCAGCTATTATCATAGTATCAGTCAGTAAAGTATGGATTTGCCAGAGTTCAATCAGTTTAATAATTGAAAAATAAAGACTCCATTAGTTTCCAATTTTTCAATACGTACAATATTCTCAAAATAAAATTAATAATTCTTGTATCAAATATACAGTAATTTTTCATTCTAATGATTCTTCAATAATTCCATATTCCAGTTATTGAAATATGAGTTCACTAATATAATTATTAATTTTAATAGAGAATAAAATAAATATTAATTAATTTTTCTTCAAATTAATGGTTCATCAGTCATCACAATAATTAATACCGGTATTTGGAACTAGGGCCGCTAACAGGCCTTTTTTTATTGTAATGATTCTTCAATAATTCCATATTCCAGTTATTGAAATATGAGTTCACTAATATATCAATTTTAATGGAGAATAAAATAAAGAAATATTAATTAATTTTTCTTCAAATTAATGGTTTATCAGTCATCACCGGTATTTGGAACTAGGGCCGCTAACGGGCATAGGCCTCTCCAAACAGTTCCTCTATTTTAAAACACTGTTATGATACAGTATTTTCCTTTTTCCAATGCTGTAGGAGTTCAGTTTATTTTTTATTCATTCCATACATAGAATCAGTAGTTTTAAAATAAATGGTTGATGAAAACTGGTCATTCAGTTCAAAATTTTCAATAACTTGGATTTTTATTTCGTGTTTTTTGTTAGTAACTTTAATATGAACTTGTTTTTGAATTCTAAAATTGTTCTGCTTTAGTTTTTGAAGAGGAAATTGGTGATTAAGGGCCGGTTTTTCCAACGTCGATTAAACCAATTTTTAGTTTTGTTTGTTTGTTTGTCAATGGCTCAACAGCCCTTTGTGGGCTTAGGCCTACCAAATTCAGGTTGTCATATCATCTCACTAAGGGCCGGTTTCTCCAACATCGATTAAACCAATTTTTAGTTTAAACTTGGGATTTTACCACTCACTAGAAACGTTTTTGTCAGAAAGTTTGATGTCCGAACAGCTGACCATTTGAGGCTAACATTGAATCAAATGGTCAGCTGTTCGGACATCGGACTTTCTGACAAAAACGTTTCTAGTGAGTGGTAAAACCCCAAGTTTAAACTAAAAATTGGTTTAATCGATGTTGGAGAAACCGGCCCTTAGTGAGATGATATGACAACCTGAATTTGGACAGTTTGTCTGAATTGGATAAGGAATCAGTTTTGGGCATAGATTGATTGATTACCACTGCAGTTGAAAATTTCTAGATTGTCTAATTTTTCCAGCAAAGTTTACTCAAGAATTTATCATTTTCATAGCGAATTCAGACAGCAACAGTTCATAAAATTTTAAATTAGTAGGAAAATCTTGAATCTACCGGCCTCTTTAAAAATCTTTTTTGGAAGCTTTTTTATAAGGATTCCTATCTTTATTTTGATGAGTACAACAACACATAATATTTTAAGAGTTAAAGGACGCTACATATGAAAATGCCCTAGTTTTAAGTAGTGTATTGTAAATGCAAATGATATTCTATTGGTATAAATTTATACAATAATATAATTTATTAGATCAATAATATTTTTCCACTTCTTTTTTAAAACTGTTTTTTAGTTAAAGTAGATCTTTGAACTCTTGTTGAATAAAAACTGAACAAACTTGAAATTGATTTTCTTGCCATTACAGCTCTTCTTTTTCCAATAGAATTGGGAGAAGATAAAAATATTATTGATTTGACTAAGATCAGTTATCCATCCTCCCTTCGTTCTCTTTTAGTAAATGTTGGCAATGATTCAATATTTTTTTTCAATTTATTGCTGGTCATAAACAATTTGGAGACTCAAGGGGACTTTGAAAAATATTAGGAGATTTATTATTTCATATCACTAATCTATTGATGGAATCTATAAACAACTTGAATATTTTCTTAGTCTAACAACATTTTTTAAGTCTTGCTGAATAATAAGCAAACTTGAAATTTAGTTTATAGCCATTCAACCTCTTTTTATTTTATTTGATGAAAAATTCGACTTTGGAAATGCTTCAAGTTATCAAAAACTCTATAAAATTAATGTTGTTATTTTTATTTATTAATTATACCCTAAGTGCTTCCACTCCTGGAGTGATTCTCTACTGTAGGCCTAGAGGATTTTGTACACAATCAAACTTCTCATCAAATTAATAATCACCTTCAACTACATTTTCACTGTTTGGCTGAAACTTGAGAGTTTGTTAAATTTTCACTAGATTTAAATCTATTTTTTTGGATTTGAGAGATTCTATGTAACAGGCTAATGCTAAATGCGTTACTGTTCATGAAACTATTTTTTGGACTTGTGATATTTTATGAACAGGCTATGTGCGTTACTGTTCATGAAACTCTTGTCCTAAGAAATAGGAACTGCTCACTATTAGATATTTTATTTTATTGGATTGGATGAGAAATTCGATTGAGTACATATTCCTCAAGATGAGGCTTGTATATATCAAGATTAGCTTTCATTCTAATTTTTCAATGTTTCAATGTTTGTAAATGAAGCTGTGTATTCATGACTAGCATCTTGAATGCTGTCACTTTTTGAGTGACTTGTCTGTTTTTGAATGAAGCTCTGTATATATCTATTTTGCTGTCAGACCTGTTTCCTGTTTCATAAAACTTGTCCTGAGAAATTTGAATTGCTAACTATTTGATACCAATACACCAGACGTTAAAAGAAAAAAATGGTGCTGAAAAAAAAAATTGTTGGCATCTTATAATCAGCAATTCCAGGTCATGTAAGGTTTTATGTTACAGGCATCTTGTGTAACTTTCATCTGTAGGCCAAGATAAAACTTTTGTTTGTATTTATAACATGTCAAAGAAAGCTATGTATCTTCGCCTTGCATCCTACATGCAGTCACTCCTGGAGTGATTCTCTACTGTAAAGGATTTTGTACACAATCAAACTTTTTGTCAAATAATCACTTCCAATTAAATTTTTTAATCCTTTGGCTGGAACTTGAGAGTTTGTTAAATTTTCACTTTACTCAAATCTATTGTTTTGGATTTATGAGATTTCATGTAACAGGCTAATGCTAAATGTGTTACTGTTCATGAAACTATTTTTTGGACTTGTGATATTTTATGAACAGGCTATGTGCGTTACTATTCATGAAACTCTTGTCCTAAGAAATAATAACTGCTCACTATTAGATATTTTATTTTATTGAATTGGATGAAAAATTTGATTGAGTACAAACTCCTCAAGATGAGGCTTGAATATGTCAAGATTAGCTTTCATTTTAATTTTTCAATGTTAATTGTGAAAAAAAGAAAAGAAAAAAAAGAAAAAAAAAAAAAAAAAAGAAAAAAGAAAAAAGAAAAAAAGAAAAAAAAAAAAAAGAAAAAAAAAGAAAAAAAGAAAAAAGAAAAAAAAAAAAAATAAAAAAAAAAAAAAAAAAAAAAATGAAAAAAGAAAAAAAAAAAAAAAAAAAAAAAAAAAAAGAAAAAAATAAAAAAAAGGAGAAAAAAAATAAAAAAAGGAAAAATGAAAAA